>UESW01004302.1:412951-491829 GCA_900491605.1 Calamus simplicifolius
GAGAGAGAGACCCTCAGCAGTAGGCACCTCGACCTCCACCAGCCTTTCAACAGGCAGCTCCACTTGAGCTTCGATAGCTGACACTACCTCTCCTGACCCCTCCACCTGAGCAGGGGCCTGTTCCATGCGCAGTGGACTCCCCACCGCTGGTAACTGAAGAACCTCTGGCAGGAGGATCGCGGACGGACCGGCAACATCTCCTCGGCATCGTCTGACACGATTACTAGTTGGAGAGGGAAACCTCAGCAGCTCCTCCCGAGCTCTCCCTAATGGTTTCCTTTGCTACCCTGCCCCCCTCCGGTAGGAAGGGCTCATCAATTACGGCTGACGCTTCCGCTTCCTCCCTCTCTGAGATAGAGGAGTGGCGGCGACGCAGTCTTTCCTTGGCTCCCTTGAGCGAGACTCGGAAGGATGGACCCTCTTTTCGGACCTGTGCTTGTCCCCAAAGCTGGAGCTCCTGTGGCGCTTGCCCAGCTCCTTCCTTATTTAGCCCACAAATGCGGACCTCTCGGCTGAAAACACAGCAGATGTTCAGTTAAACAATAGCGAATTACATAAACACACTGACCATCAGAGCAAAGAGTCACCTTGAGGGTCAATAGAGCTAAGCCCGATGGTGAAAAGGGCATCTCTGCTAACAGAGTGCTGTTGAAACCTCCTGACCACTGCGAAGGGTAACCAAATCTTTTTCTCCTGCTCGCTCAACTCCGGGCGCGCCTCCGGATCCTTCACATAACTCGCCCATCCTCTCGAAAAATCTAAATCGATGTTTCCTTCGGCAATGAAAAATCGGGACTTCCACTCCTTTATCGAAGACGGGTTATCAGAAATCATCTTGAATGACTTCCGGGGACCAATGTAGGGCCACTCAGAGCTCCTTTCGGAAACCAGGTTGTAGCATACTCGAAATATGGGAAGGATTGCAGTCACCCCAACACGACTGCACATTGAGATGAACCGATAAGATTGCTCTAGCTATTTGGGGCTACGATTGTTGGACATATGTTGTAAAACCTCATCACCTCCTGTATCAGCGGGTGAAGAGGGAATCAAAGACCTGCCCTCAAGCTCTCCTCGGCTTAATTCGGTCGAGACCTGGTGCTCGGTCCTCGGCACCCATAAGGCTACATCCAGAGGAACCTTATAATGGCGACGGATCCTATCTAGGTCATCAAGGGTTACCTCAGAGGCAACATCACCTGAACCCTTCATATTGGCTGAATGGGGGGCAGGATATGAACAAGCAAGCAAGAGCTCAGAGAAAGAATGAAAAATCTCTATGACAGTGACAAAGAAGGAGTCCCGCCATGTGGAACTTCTGCTATCGCGGCTTGCTAAAAACGAGGCATTTTCTCCTTGAGCTACGGCGAAAAGTGATGACGAAATTGTGGCCCGTATTTACGAGATTATCATTGCTCGCCTTTTCGAATCTCCCAAATAAGATTGTTCCATAATTCTACTCCCTATATCCAAACTTACACTTTGGACTAGGGAGTGTGGGGCATGTGATGAGGGGTAAAATCGTTATTGCATTAATGATCGTCTACATCGACAATTGGGTCAGGTCCAACCCCAACATCCTACCAGCCAGCTGGTATAACAGCCAAGCGACGAAGCCGAATCACTTTGATAAAGTCAGGTCACCCTGACAACCTGAACCACTCTCATACCTTGGCAATCTGAGCCGACTATACCTCGGTAATCCGAGCTATCCTCATACCTCGGCAATCTGAGATGACCATACCTCGGCAACCTGAGCCAAGTCATTCTATACCTCGGTAATCCGAGCTATCCTCATATCTTGGTAATCTGAGCCGACCATACCTCGGCAACCCGAGCCGAACCATTCTATACCTTGAAAAACCAGGTTATTCCTCACTCTGGCCAAACCAAGGCATTCGAAATACCTCTGCGGAATCCGGTGTGGAAGAGTTCGAATTCATTATAACTAAATAAGATTCCAAGTAGGGAATCATACCCAGAAGTGGCCTAGGACCGACAAGAGTGGCCTAGAGCCTACGTGATCACTGATTCTTAAAGCATCAACAAGCTCTCCTAGCCATCGATCATCTAACCGAAAAGATACGGATCCTACTGACCTCATAACAAACTTAATTCGAATTCGTTCTGAATCCTAATGGCTTTCATACCTCTCCTCGCGACATACCCAAGGAACCAGGTGATCACCTACTTCAGTGGGAGGAAGGAAGGAGATGAGAAGGGAGCAGGAGAAGAGCAAGAAGAGAGGAAGCTGAGCTGAGAGAGAGAGAGAGATCCGGGGGGAGGGGCATTTGTCTACTCTCTCTCCTTTATGTGAGGGGCACCGAAACGATGGGCTGAATTCGTGGGATTGTAGCACTTTTGGAGGTGGAAAGAGACACAGAGGCAAAGATTAAGCTGACTGATTGATATGCATGGTTGGGCAGAGATTAAGCTTCAGTTCTCTGTGTTTGATACGCTCCCAATATCTTCACATTGTGTTTTGGAGAGTGACTCAGCGACCGAAAAATAAATTCTTCTAATGTATCTATCTCAACAGTAAAAGCATAGCTATTAGCTTCGTTTGCGCTGCAAATTACTGTAGATGTGTTAAATATGTCCTGAATTTTATATATCGAGCCCGGTTTTTTGACCCGACCCGATATACTTGTTGGGCCCGGATCAAACCGATCCGCTAGGGTTTTATTTTATGGAAGTATTTTTTTGGGGCGTATATATATACGTGTGAAACTTCTGTAACCCCAATCTTCTTCTCCTCCTTTTGATAATGGAATTTTGTTTGCCTTGCCCATGGATGTAGATCACCATGATCGAACCACGTAAATTCTTGGTGTTCCTTTGTTTGTTTATTACTTTGATTTGTTTATTGATCTGATTTCCGCAACAAACTGGTATCAGAGCTTTTGGTTCGGAAATAATTTTTTGTTGAAAAGAAAAGAGGGGATAAACCTAACCCTAATCTTTTTTTTCTTGTATCGTCTCTGCCTCTTCTTCATCGAGCGGTGCGGCGACTTGGAGGGCGACGGCTGTGGAGGAATTTGCTGCTGGCCTGACCCACTAGCCAAGGCAAAAGGCAAAAAAAAGGCTGAAGGAGTGCAGTACAAGCTTCGTCTCCTCGCCCTCTTCCGAGTTGCCGGTTGTAGTGCAGAGAAGAATTCCTAACTTTCCCTTTGCCTGACATCCTCCACCGAGACGTTTCCAGATCTCTTGCTTGTCTCTATTCCTGGCGGTTCCCTTTCTCAACTCTGCATCCTTATCTCTCTAGGCAAACGCATTGCAATCGTTCTCTCTGGTTTCCCTTCATTTGCCCCCAGTTCTTCGTTCTTCGTGAATATAAGTATACGAGTTTCTTCCATCTGGGTGCTCGGGGACAAATTTCGTCACAAAAGGTGGTCCAGTAGCGGTAGATTTGGATCTCCTGAATCTTGTGCTTTCTCTCTCCTTGGCAGAGAAAGCTCGTGGAGCGGCTTTGTGAGGAGAAGCCAGACGCTCCCCTGCTTCTCCAAGACTCGCACGTTGTAGCAGTCGACGTCCGTGGACAGGAATTCATCCGACTGGGTGGAAGCGTGGAACGTGGAGAGAAGATTCCCAGGCCGTGGCTTCGTGAGGGGAAGTCCGTGCAGGAAACGAAAGTTGATTTCGTTATTATTCATCACCGACCGTGAATCCCAAGGCGATCCCTCCTTCCGCTCATCATCTCCTCTGTTTCGCGGACGCCGTGGCAACGAGCGGCGAGGGAAATTTTCTTTGTGACAGCAATCGCAACTCTTCTCCTGTCTCCCGATCCGACGCGCTGGGCGTATCTGCCGTGAAGAGGAAGCGGTTGTTCCGTCTGTGAAGCTGTTCCCAGGATCTCTTCTTCTTCTTCAATCCAAACGAAAGATCATTTCATTTTTAGGAATTTTTGGGATGTCATCTTTGAAGTTTCAGATTGCACATTTGATGGACAGAACAACTTTGGATTATGGAGAATAAAGATGAAGGCTTTATTGAAGCGAGAGGGTTCTGTTAGGGCACTGGATAATAATTATACAGATGACATGACCACAGCTGAGATTGAAGAGATGGATGAGAAGGCGCATAGTGCGATCCAGTTGTCTCTAGAAGACAATGTTTTGCGAGAAGTCGCAGATGAGGAAACAGCGGCCGGTCTTTGGAAGAAACTGGAAAGTCTCTACATGAAGAAATCTTTAACATCGAGACTTTATTTGAAGCAGCGTCTTTATACCCTAAAGATGCGAGAAGGTATGCCTATTAAGGAACACTTGAATGAGTTTAATAAGATTGTTATGGATATGAAAAATCTAGATATTAAACTCGAGGATGAAGATCAAGCTTTGATTGTGTTATGCTCATTGCCTGCCTCATACGAAAATTTTGTAAACTCAATGCTTTATGGACGTGAATCCATAACTCTAGAGGATGTTAAAGCATCCTTGAATTCTGCAGAATTGAGAACAAAATTGAATGGAAATACTAGTGGAGACAGGGCAGATGGTTTATTCGTGAGAGGTAGGGCCAAGAAGAAGGATAAAGCTTTTAGAAAGAAATCTGTTGGTCGTTCAAAATCTAGGCCACCTGGAGATACGACGAACATTGAGTGCTACTATTGTCACAAGAAAGGACATTACAAGTTAGATTGTCCTGTGCTCAAGAGAAAGGATAAGTAACGTAGTCAACGTCAAGATGCGGCGAATGTTGCTGAGAAAGATGAGTCTAGTGTGTCAGACAGAGTTCTTACGACATGCTCTGTTGTTAGTCTTTCAAACGATGTTTGGATAATGGATACAGGAGCATCATATCACATGTGCCCAAATAGGAAATGGTTCACCACATACGAACCATTGAATGGTGAATCAGTTTTTATGGAAAATGATGCAGTATGCAAAATTATGGGAATTGGTACTGTTCAGATTAAGTGCCATGACAAAGTTGTGAGAACCTTGACTGAAGTTAGGCACATACCAGACTTAAAGAGAAACCTTATTTCTTTGAGCTGTTTGGATTCCATGGGTGTATGTACTCAGGTGGAGGTGGAGCTCTAAAAGTCACCAAAGGCAATCTAGTTGTGATGAGAGGAAACAAGGTGAATCACTTGTATCATCTACAGGGTAGCACAGTTATGGGTTCTTCGATTGGCACAGCAAATTCTGTTTCTGCTGATGATAGAACAAAATTGTGGCATATGCGTTTGGGCCATATGAGTGAATGTGGCATGACAGTTTTGAGTAAACGTGGTTTACTATGTGGTGAGCGGACAACCTCACTAGATTTCTGTGAGCACTATGTTCTTGGCAAGCAGTGCAAGGTCAGTTTTAGTACAGGCACACATTCAACGAAGGGTACACTCGACTACATACATTCTGATTTATGGGGATCGGCACAGGTTCCATCTAAGGGTGGTGCTCTTTACTTTGTGACATTTATTGACGATTATTCCAGAAAAGTTTGGGTTTATTTTCTGAAAAGAAAAAGTGAAGTGTTTGAAACCTTCAAGAAATGGAAAGCCCTTGTTGAGAATCAGACAGGGAAGAAGATCAAACGTCTGAGGACTGATAACGGTCTTGAGTTCTGTGGTGGTGATTTTAATGATTTCTGTGCAGATGCAGGTATCGTTCGACACCGTACAGTCAGGTACACTCCACAGCAAAATGGAGTGGCAGAAAGGTTGAACAGAACCTTATTGAAGAGGGCAAGATGCATGCTCTCTAATGCTGGCATGGAAAAGGCTTTTTGGGCTGAAGCAGTTAACACTTCTTGCTATCTGGTTAATCGTTCTCCTTCAACAGCAATTGAATGCAAGACTCCTTTTGAGATGTGGTCAGGTAAGCCTTGTGATTATTCAAATCTAAAGGTTTTTGGATGCCCTGCTTACTATCATGTTAAGGATGGTAAACTTGAACCTAGAGCAAAGAAGTGTATCCTTGTTGGTTATGCTGATGGCGTGAAGGGTTATCGTCTGTGGTGCATGGAACCTAATTCACCTAAATTCATTATTAGTAGGGATGTTACTTTTAATGAAAAGTTTATGCTAGATCAAAGGAATGCTGTTGATGAGTCTGCAGGAAAACATGAGAGTGATACAAATGAGGTGGAGGTTCAGGTCGACCTTCGAAAAAAGAGCTCTCAAAATGAATTGAGCGAGCAAATTGTTACTATTGATTCTAGTTCAGATGAGGAAGCTCAAGATGAGGTGGAGCAGCCATACTCTATTGCTACTGGCAGAGAAAGGAGGGAGATTCGACCCCCTCAAAAATATGGGTTTTCTGATCTGGTGGCTTATGCCCTTACGACAGCAGAAGATATGGGTATTCAGGAACCATCTACCTATACTGAAGCTGTTACTTGTTCGGAATCAGAAAAGTGGGACTGTTGCTATGGCTGAAGAACTGGAATCACTTCACAAGAACCAGACTTGGGACTTGGTGCCATTGCCTAAAGGAAAAAGAGCCATTGGGTGTAAATGGGTCTTTAAGAAAAAGGAAGGTATTCCAGGCGTTGAAATTAGTAGATGCAAGGCAAGACTTGTAGCTAAAGGTTACAATCAGAGGGAGGGAATTGATTATGATGAAGTGTTCTCTCCTGTTGTGAAACACACTTCTATTCGTGTGTTGCTGGCTATAGTTGCTCAATTTGACTTAGAGCTTGAGCAACTCGATGTGAAGACAGCCTTTTTGCATGGTGAGCTTGAGGAGACTATTTATATGGCCCAGCCTGAGGGCTATTATGTAGAAGGCAAGGAAGACCATGTATGTCGATTGAAGAAATCGTTGTATGGTTTGAAGCAGTCTCCAAGACAGTGGTATAAAAGATTCGACAGTTTTATGACACGGAGTGGTTATCATAGGAGCAGCTATGATAGTTGTGTGTACTTCCTGTGTGTGTACTTCAGGAAGGTGTCAGATAACTCCTTTGTCTATCTTCTTTTATACGTGGATGACATGCTCATTGCTGCAAAGAACATGACAGATGTGTTGATCTTGAAGAAATGTCTCAGTAAAGAGTTTGAAATGAAAGATCTGGGTCCTGCCAAGAAGATCTTAGGAATGGAGATTCAGAGAGACAGAAAAGCAGGTAAGTTATATCTCTCATAGAGGAGATATATTGAGAAGGTACTTGAGAAGTTTGGGATGCAAAACTCTAAGCCTGTCAGTACACCTTTAGCATCACATTTTAGACTCTCAGCTATACATTCACCTCAGTCAGAGGTCGAAGAGGCTGCAATGTCTTCTGTCCCATACTCCAGTGCAGTTGGTAGCTTGATGTACGCTATGGTATGCATCGTCCCGACATTGCGCAGGCAGTTAGTGTGGTGAGCAGATATATGGCACATCCTGGAAAGGTCCATTGGCAGGCAGTGAAATGGATACTTAGGTATCTTAGAGGCTCCACAAAATTGGGCCTAATGTTTGATAGAAATAGTTCTACCTGTACTTCTGTTGTGGGATTTGTGGATTCTGATTATGCTGGGGATATTGATAAGAGAAGATCTTTGACTGGCTATCTTTTCACATTATCTGGCTCGGCTATAAGTTGGAGATCAACCTTACAGTCGACAGTTGCTTTGTCTACAACAGAGGCAGAGTATATGGCAGCAGCAGAAGCAGTAAAAGAAGCTATTTGGTTACGAAATCTTGTTCAAGAACTTGGGCTCAAGCAGGAAGACAATTCAGTTGTCTTTTATGACAATCAGAGTGCTATTTGCTTGATTAAAAATCAAGCATATCATGAGAGGACAAAGCACATTGATATCAAGTATCACTTTATTCGAGAGGCATTTACTGAGAGAAATATTACAGTAAAGAAAGTTGATACTGCTGACAATCCTGCTGATATGCTGACCAAGATAGTTCACGCCAACAAATTTAAGCATTGCTTGGACTTGATTGGCATGCTTGTTTGAGGTTTGCTCCTTCTGGGGCTTGGTGGCGAGGTGAATGAAAGTTCTATTTTGTTTTTCCTGAAGTGGATATGTTTTTTGCTGCATCCCTTGTTTCCTACACCGAGTTAGCTCACGTAGGCTTAGGATGCTGAGAGAACATGTTCGACTTCTAGTTTGTTAAATTCAAGCCAAGGTGGAGATTTGTTAAATATGTCTTGAATTTTATATATCGGGCCCGGTTTTTTGACCCGATCCGATATACTTGTTGGGCCCGGATCAAACCGGTCCGCTAGGGTTTTATTTTATGGAAGTATTTTTTTGGGGCGTATATATATATAAGTGTGAAACTTCTGTAACCCCAATCTTCTTCTCCTCCTTTTGATAATGGAATTTTGTTTGCCTTGCCCGTGGATGTAGATCATCATGATCGAACCACGTAAATTCTTGGTGTTCCTTTGTTTGTTTATTGCTTTGATTTGTTTATTGATCTGATTTCCGCAACAAGATGAGATTACTTTTTTCTTGACATAATGTATCTATCTCAACAGTAAAAGCATAGTCTTTCTTTTGGGGCAATTTTTTTTTCATTTAATTATTGGAAAATCTGAATATAGATCAGAATGTTTCTTTTAAAGCAGTGCACCTGATTTCATTTGTTCCTTGATGGATGATGCATTGACTTAGAATGCGACAATGTGTGGTGAAAGTCGCTTAATTTTGGTCCAAGTTGACCATGGCTTATCTCATATGCACAATTTTGCCATCTTCGCTCAATTTGGAAGGGATCTCTCGTGTAAATATGGGGATTGTTCGATGATGTAATACTGCTCATCGGCAAATTATTTGAAGTTTGAGTTTTGTGGCAAGGAGTACATATAGAGGCTCATGCATTCTAATTCTTCATCTTGACTGCTTCCTTTGTTTTTTTTTATTTGAGTCGTTGCCCATATCGTTATAAAGTCTTGCTTGATAAATTTCTATGCTCTATTTTACCTCTTCTAAGATAAATTTCTAAGATAAGTGGTGGATGCCTGGGCCTGGTCCTTGGTGCAGGCTATCAGCATCATGGAAGAATGCTTCCCACGCAAGGAAAACGGTTCCGGATCCGGTTGTTCAGTATCATGCAGAATCATAGCTTAAACAACTGTGTTTCTACTTTCAGTTTTTACATTATATAAATGCATATGTAAGTTAATACAAATGTATCATACTACAAATGAATGTTCTACCTAACGGGTGCAACTTGGGCCAGATTCAATCTGAACCCGACCCGCCAAAGTTTTTTTTGAAGCAGCGACTAACAACCAACAAGACAATGTATACTGAACTTTATCCTTGCGACTCTATCCAAAAAGATTTTCCAACGCAAACCATCATCAATTTCTTTTAAGATGAGTTACAAAATTAAATAAATGAATCGTGTATTTTGTCAACGACGTAGCTAATTAGAAGATTTTGCGATCAATGAGGGCCGATGGTGTTAAAAAAAAATTGTTATCAAGGTGTGTTTTTTCTATTCTTACGAGCGCGTATCTAAAAAGATTTTTCAACGCAAACTATTCATTATTTCTTTTAAAATACGTTACACAATTTAATATACGGATGAACGATAGGGACGGCCGCGTTAAGTTTTTCGAAGCAGCGACCGACAACCGTGGGACAATGTATGTTGAACTTTATTCTTAGAGTGTATCTAAAAAGATTTTTCAACGCGAACTATTCGTTATTTTTTTAAAGATACGTTATGAAATTTAATATAAGGATCCACGAGGGCTGACAATTATGACGCAAGTCTATCCTTACGAGTGTATCTAAAAAGATTTTGCAACACAAAACTATTCATTATTTCTATTAAGATAGATCACGAAATTAAATTGGCATTTATATTCGAACACTCGAGAGAACACCGGATAAACATCCAATGCAAATCTGGACAGCCTATAAAAGTGATGCAAGGGATGGGTTGAGCATTCGAAATGGATTGTTCTCTCTCTCTCCCTGAAATACAACCTTGATTCTCCTTGATCCCCTCTCTCTCCAAGCCATCCATCTTCCAAGAAGCACTAGAGAGACAGATGAGATGAGGAAGCGGAAGTCGAAGGCAAAGCCATCACACATGATGGCCCTTGTTTTTGGTGGTCTCATGCCATCCATACCTAATTGTCTCGTAATGGGCGAGTTGTTGGAGCTATCAATGAGGGGGACGAACTGGTTCTATCTGCCATAAGACTGCGTTTCAGGAGTTGCAGCTCACCTATTCCTCCTACTTTGATGGCCCCAGCCCTCGGTTGCTGTCATGGGGTGTTGCAGCGAGTTCATTGCAAATGCCAATGACATTACCTGTTGGAAATGTTCCCCAACGACCAAAGCAGCTGTTTGTTTATCCATGGTCCCATCTGCAGCCTCAAGGCATCTGTTTTTCGCCTCCAAAGCAGCCACCACCTACTTGTCCATTGGAATGTGGTGGATGGATGACTAACAAGTGTATGAACAACCATTTTGTAATTGATTTGTTATTTAATAGATACCACGGTTTTAGATAAAAAATATGTCATTGATGAATGATATGTATAAAATTTAAAATAGATAGATATTTTTAAAAATAGTTACCTTGGGCGCAATGAAATAAATTTCATCTATGAAAATGTTTCAACATATATAAAGTCGATCATTAATTAATATCAATTTCATTAAGAAAAAAGTAATTAGTATCAATTCATTAAGGAAAAAAAAGGGAGACAAGCAAAAAAGGGCTGATCATTACTTTATATGAGATACATATAAATTTGAATTAGATGGTGCAAAAGAGTTTTGAACGTGATGAATATTATATATATGAAGCTATATATGAAACCTAATGTAGTTAGCCAATATATCATTTCTCTTTGTCACTACTTCGAGAAGCATCTGCAAATATTCTTTAATATCATTGAATCTTCATCATCATGGATTGTTGTGTCCAAGAAAAGGATTAACGATAACATTCTGCACAACTAAATCATAAAGTACGTCTTAGTTTGAATTGTAGATTTCATGTTAAGAATTGTACTAATTTTTCTTGGTTAAAATTTTGTTTATTGTCTTAGATCAATGTTCAAATTGAGGAGATAGAGGTTTTAAACCTTTGAGCTAATAGCTTTTATGATTTTTCCAATTTTAAATATTATTCAAATATAATAAGCAATAGAGACACTAAGAGATAACAAAAATTTTGAATGATAAAGCAATTAACTGGCAAATAACTGATATAGAATACGCTTTAAAGTTCTCCATTGAAATTGCTGGTTTATAAATTAATACATGAAATTAATACGCATGAAACTCTAAAATAATATTTTTATTTATCAACAAATGACTAGTGTTTATTGAGGCATTGAGGTGTTTATTCGAAGCAAGTTGCTATTTAATACAAATTTTGAATAGTGAATAAAATATCTAATTGTTGATATAATTTTTTGAAAAATAAGAATTTTTGCAAGCTATGATATAAAGCTACAAAAAATTAGCTAGCGCTATGATAATAAACGGAAAGAAGAAGGAGAAGAAGAAGAAGAAAGAAAAAGGGAAAAAGAAGGGGCTGGCTACCGGCGATAGCCAGCGCTGGGTCGACCGAAATTTAATAGCGGATAAGGCCAAGGAATACCAAGAGTCCCAGACTTACAAAGAGTCTCGTCTCCTGAGACTCTGTGTGGGCGCTGACCTAGCACCCAGGCCAACACCTACTAACTAATACCTTTTGTTCAGTAGGATGATAGAAAAGGTATCAATACCTTTTTGAGAATAACCGATGAACCTACATTTTTCAGCCCTAGCATTTAGCTTATGTACAAATTCCTTTTTAACATAAACTGGGCAACCCCAAATTTTAAGATGTTTAAGACTTGGCTTATTGCCATTCCATAATTCATATGGAGTGCTAGGAATTGATTTTGATGGTACTCTATTTATTACATATGCAGCAGTTTATAGGGCATAACCCTAGAAGGATATTGGTAGATCCGTGAAGCACATCATGGACCGTACCATATCAAACAAGGAATGGTTCCTCCTTTCTGTTACACATTTAATTGTGGTGTATATAGAGGTGTCCATTCAAAGAGAATACCATTATCCTTAAGATGATTAAGAAACTTGCTGGGTAAGTATTCACCTCCTCGATCAGATCGAAGGATTTTAATACCTTTTCCAGTTTGTTTCTCAACCATATTTTGATACTCTTTAAACTTTTCAAAGGCTTCGGATTTATGTTTCATAAGATACATATATCGAACCTTGATAAATCATCTATAAATGTGATGAAATAAGAGTATCCTCCTATAGCTTGAGTTGACATGGGTCCACATACATCTGAATTATTAACCCTAATAACTCAGTTACCTTTTCTCCAAATGGAGACTTGATCATTTTTCCCATGAGGCAAGATTCATAAGTTTCTAATGATTGAAAATCATAAGATCCAAAGAAATTTTTTTTGTATAACTTGTTAATCCTTGACTCACTTATATGACCTAATCGACAATGCCAAAGGAATGTTTCATTGGTATCAATTCTCTTTTTTCTTTTGTTTTCAACAAGCAACACATTATCATTGAGTGATAGAGTTAAAAGACCATTCATAAATTTTTCCATTCTAAAGAAGTCATTGGAATAAGATATAGAGCATCCATTGCTCTCAACTTTTATTTCATAACCTTGTTTTAATAACAACGGTACAGAAATAATATTTCTGATTACATTTGGAATAAAATAACAATCTTTTAATTCAAGTACTTCTTACAATTCTTCTTCTAATGTCCCTTCTTACCGCAGAAGAAAAAAGATCCATCATCCAAAGACTTCTTTGTCTTCTTCTTCTTCTTGATGCACCCACTAGCCCACCAAAAACTCGAATAAAAATTAATGAGTAGCAAGTGAACTTGAGTTATAAATACCTAATATATTTCATTTCCTGATGGTTAAAAAGGATAACCATTTATGTCATAAAGGCTGACCTGATATGCTGTACACGTGTTTCGATCAAAAGGATTTTCACCCTTGTCAACAACCAATTTGAATAAAAAATTGAAGAAATATTGAAACCGTGTTTCATGGATTTTATCTTCCAAAATTCATAATCAAGGTGGCCATAACGTGTGAACTTATCCGAAGAAGCGAAATGTATGCTGAACTCTATCCTTATGGATGCATCCAAAAAAGGTTTTCCAATGCAAAGCATTCATCAATTCCTTTTAATATACGTTATGAAATTTAATATAGGGATAGTGTATTTTGTGCACGATTAATAATTGTTAATAAGAAGATTTTGCGATTAAGAAAATTTTGTTTCTTGTGAGAGGTAAAATCATCATTGCATTAATGACCGCCCACTTCGACAATTGGGTCAGGTCCAATCCCAACATCCTACGAGCCAGCTGATATAACAGCCAAGCGACGAAGCCGAATCGCCTTTGATAAAGTCGGGTCGCCCTGACAATCCGAACCACTCTTATACCTCGGCAATCTGAGCCGACCATACCTCGGTAATCCGAGCTATCCTCATACCTCGGCAATCTGAGCTGACCATACCTCGGCAACCCGAGCCGAGCCATTCTATACCTCGGTAATCCGAGCTGTCCTCATACCTCGGCAATCTGAGCCGACCATACCTCGGCAACCCGAGTCGAACCATTCTATACCTCAAAAAACCAGGTTATTCCTTGCTCTGGCCTGACCAAGGCATTCGAAATACCTCTGCGGAATCCAGCGCGGGAGAGTTCGAATTCACTATAACTAAATATGATTCCAAGCAGGGAATCATACCCAAAAGTGGCCTAGGACCCACAAGAGTGGCCTAGAGCCTACGTGATCGCTGAATCTCAAAGCATCAACCAGCTCTCCCAGCCGTCGATCCTCTAACCGAAAAGATACGGATCCTATTGACCTCATAACAAACTTGATTCGAATCCATTCTGAATCCTAATGGCTTTCAGACCTCTCCTCGCGACATGCCCAAGGAAGCAGGTGATCCCCTATAAATGCCATGGTCCTTCAATCTCTTAGGTATGCAATTACTCATACTCACACTCATTCACTAGCTCAGATATTCCATTAAAGCTCCCCCTGAGCTCAGATCCCCTATAAATGCCATGGTCCTTCAATCTTAGGTATGCAATTACTCATACTCACACTCATTCACTAGCTCAGATATTCCATTAAAGCCCCCTGAGCTCAGAGCTCTCGAGAGAACACCCGCTTAAGGGAACTCTTTGTGAGAGTCTTCTCCTCACATTTGCTTGCTGTGAATCTCCACTGACTTGGACGTCGGAGGGTCCTCCGCAGAGGGCAACCCCCATAGCACCCTCTGCGTGCGGACTATCTTGCAGGTTTCACCCAAGGCGATGAGATCGGCATCCAGATCAGGAGCCAGAAGCACCCGAGTCAGAGAATAGATTTCGCGGCAATAGATTGGCGCTAGAGAAAGGGCCCCAAGTCCCATAAACTTGTGATCCAGGAGACAAGACTCAAAGAACCAGGGAAAGCATCCTCTAATGGCCAATCGAAAAAGAGCTACATCTGAGGCTCAAGACTAGGCCGCCTCTCAAAGGCCTGATCCAATCACCGGCGTGGCAACTCCGCCACCGCCACCGGTTGAAACTCCTTCGCCACCGGCAACGGTGGTAACACTGGACCAGTTCGCTGCGCTGTTCCAGTAGGTTCAAACATTGACCCAGATGGTCCAGGGCCTCCAGGAGACTCCTGGCCCTGCCGTCCCTGCTCCTCAGCTTCACGAAAAGGCTGCTGCCCCTGCTCCGCCAGCAATCTCTTCCTCCAATCCGCTGGAGGTGGCGGATCATCATCACCAGCCCGCAAAAGCGAAGCCAGCGCCACAGCGAGTTGGAGGAAAGAGCCCGCTCAGATCTAGGCAGGTTCATTCCCCCTCTCCGATGTCTTTCCAAGACTTGACACCGCTGCCGCCTTCCCATCGCCCGATCCCTCCTACCACTCTGGATGAGGGGATCAGGCAGCAGATGCAGGAGATGGGTCGAGAATGGCGTCAGGAGTTAGACGCCGTTAGAGAGCAGGGCATCCCCTTCTCCGAGAGGATCATGAGGGAAGTGATTCCCCCTCATGTCAAGCTCCCTACCATCGAGCCGTACCATGGATCCATCGATCCCGACGACCATCTCAGTAGCTTCAGATCCATCATGATGTTCCACGGAGCGTCGGATGCGATCCTGTGTCGAGCCTTCCCCTCCACCCTAAGGGGGTCTGCTCAAACTTGGTTCAACAGCTTGAAGCCGGGTTCCATTGACTCTTTTGACGAGCTGAGCTGTTTGCTTATCAGCCAGTTCATCAGCAGCCGTCGCCAGCGATGAAGATCCGATTCCCTCTCCGAGGTCAAGCAGAGAGAGGGGGAATCACTGAAGAATTACCTTGGCCACTTCAACACGGCCCTCTTAGAAGTTGACCATCTTAACCACGAGGTGACCATGTCTGCCCTGGCCGAAGGAGTGTCCAAGGAGGGAGACTTCTACTTGGCTTTAGAGGTTAACTACCCGAAGAGCCTTTTGGACATGATGTCCCTAGCGACAAGTACACCAGGGTTGAAGAATCGAGGAGATCAGCTTGGGCGAGCAGCTAAAGAAGAAGGAGGCAAAGGGCTCGGACAAGCAACGGGCCCACCGCCGCGCTAGCCCGCCTTGCCACCACAGAGCTCCTCCACCGCCACCTTGAGACCGAACTCGGAGTCCAGCTCAAAGGTTCGACCGTTACACCCCCCTCACCGTGCCAAGGATGCAGATCCTGATGGAGATCGAGCGGCAAATTCTTCAGCCTCCCCTCTCCGAGGCAATGCAGCCTGGAGGGACCCGACCAAGAACTGCCACTTTCATCGGGACTACAGGCATGATACTGAGGACTATTGGTAACTCAAGAACGAGATCGAGCGATTGATCCGGTGGGGCAGATTGGACCGGTTCAGGGGTCCCCCTGAGCTGAACAATGAGGAGAATCGCTAACCCGAGCCTCGCCAGCTTCCTCCACCAAATCCCCTGGTCCTCGACAATGTCAATGTGATAGCGGCGGCTGGATCTCCATCTTCTTGGTCAAGCGAGGAGAAAAACTCGCCAAAGAAAGCTCGAGTTGATGAGCTCACTTTCCCTGATGAAGACCTTTGAGAGGTACAACACCCCCATGATGATGCCTTGGTTGTATCTTTGAACAGAATAATTATGATGTACACCGTATTTTGATTGATAGTGAAAGCTCTGTTAATGTTCTGTATTTTGATGCCTTTGTGAGATTAAAATTCCGGTAGAAAGCCTCCGACCGGTGGAGTCCACCATAGTGGGCTTCACAAGTGACTCCATAATCCCTGAAGGAGTTATCACTATGTCAGTCCGAGCCGGCACCTGGCCCCGCGTGGCTACCGTGCTCATGGATTTCCTCGTGATCAAGATCAGGTCTCCTTACAATGCCATCCTCGGTAGACCGGGGCAAATATCTCTCAAAGCCATCATTTTCATTCCCAATCTCGCCATGAAGTTTCCCACCGAATGGGGAGTGGGGGTTGTTCGAGGAAGTCAGATCATAGCTCGGCATTACTTTATCGCCAACCTTTAGTCCAGAAAGCCTGGTGGATGGGTTGGATGCTTAGGAAGATCTCATCGAGCAACAAGGAGAGCCGGCCATAGAACTAGAGGAGGTACCACTTGACGAGGTACCACTTGACGAGGCTCGGCCAGACCGAACCATAAAGATCGGGTCATAGCTGGAAGGAAAGCTTCGGCAAGAATTAATTGAATTCCTTCGGAGGAATGCTGACGTCTTCGCTTGGTTTGCATCAGATTGCCCAGAATCAGCTCAGACATCTTGGTCCACCATCTCAGCATAGATGAGACATTTCGGCCAATCAAGCAGAAGAAAAGGAGCTTTGCCCCCGAGCGCCAGAAAGCCATCGAAGAAGAAGTAGATAAACTCATCAAAGCCAAATTTATTCGGGAAGTTAATTACCCCGACTGGTTGGCAAATGTGATCATGGTGAAAAAGTCGAATGGCAAATGAGGATCTGCATCGACTTCACTGACCTCAACAAGGCCTGCTCAAAAGATAGCTTCCCCCTTCCGCGGATCGACCAGCTCATGGATTCAACTTCAGGCCATCAAATGCTGACTTTTATGGATGCATATTCGGGCTACAACTGGATCCGAATGGTGCCTGAAGACGAGAGAAAACCGCCTTCATCACTGACCGAGGTATCTATTGCTACTGAGTTATGCCCTTCGGTTTGAAAAATGCAGGTGCCACCTACCAAAGGCTGGTTAACAAAGTTTTCAAGGAGCAAATCGGTCGAAACATGGAGGTGTATGTTGATGACATGCTGGTAAAAAGCAAGGAGGCATCCCAGCACGTTAAGGATCTCGCGGAAAGCTTCGCCACACTTCAGAAGTATTAGATAAAGCTCAACCCCACCAAATGCGCCTTCGGGGTCAACTCCGAGAAATTCCTTGGCTTTATGGTTTCTCAGCAGGGCATCGAGGCAAACCCTCAGAAGATCCAAGCCCTGCAACAAATGGCTCCACCTGGGCCAGTCAAGGATGTGCAACGCCTCACTGGGAGAGTATCAGCCCTCAGCCGCTTCATTGCTCGATCGGTCGAGAAATGCCTTCCCTTCTTCAAAGCTCTTCGGTTGGCCAAAAACTTTCAGTGGACTCCAGATTGCCAGAAGTCCTTTGAAGACCTCAAGAAATACCTCAGCTCACTACCTCTCCTCAATAGCCCAAAACCAGGGGAAGTGCTGAATCTATACCTGGCGGTCTCTGAAGACGCTGTTGGCTCGGTGCTAATTAGAGAGGAGAACAAAGTCCAAAGACCTGTTTATTATGTCAGAAAATTACTCAAAGACACTGAAACGAGGTATACTCGAGTTGAGAAGATGGTCCTAGCCCTGGTGACATCGGTCCGAAAGCGGCAGCCATACTTTCAGGTGCACACTGTCGTCGTCCTGACCGATCAACCCCTCAAGGCAATTATCCATCATCCGAAAGCATTAGGGAGAATGACCAAATGGGCTGTCGAGCTGAGCGAGCACGACATTCAGTCTCAGCCTCATCCAGCCATTAAAGCCTAGGTTCTGACGGATTTCCTCCTCGAGTGCACCATACCCGAAGATGGCTCTGTTTCAGATACCCTCGGACAACCAAAGCCCAGCGCCCCATGGTTGCTTCACGCCGACGGATCCTCCAGCACGGGTGGTTCTGGCGCCGGTCTGGTCCTCACCAGTCCGGAAGGCACGACTTTCAAATACGACATCCGCTTCTCCTTCCTGGCTTCAAACAATGAAGCAGAGTATGAAGCCCTGCTTGCTGGACTTCGAATCGCCCGCGAACTTAAGATCAAAAAACTAATTGCCTACACCGACTCCTAGTTGGTGGCTGGCCAGGTGTAGGGAGAATTTGAGGCTCGAGAGCCGAGTATGATTCGATATCTCCAAAAGGTGCTCGATCTATCCTCCTGTTTCGATGAATTTAAAATTGTCCAGATCTTAAGGACTGAAAACACGCGCGCAGACCTTCTATCCCGCCTGGCGACTACAAAGTCAATGGATCTTAAGCAGAAATTCCACTTGGAGGTCCTAAAGAAGCCCAGCATCGCCAATGCTGATCAGATGATGCAGATTGACACCGAACCATCCTGGATGGACCCTCTGCACAAGTACCTCAAAGAAGGGTTGTTGCCCACTGATAGAAAGGAAGCAAGGAAGTTGAAAATGCAATCATCTCATTATGTTCTAATTGATGACCGGCTGTACAAGCGGTCCTTTTCAATGCCGCTGCTCAAATANGATACCCTCAGACAACCAAAGCCCAGTGCCCCATGGTTGCTTCATGCTGACAGATCCTCTAGCATGGGTGGTTCTGGCACCGGTCTGGTCCTCACCAGTCCGGAAGGCACAACTTTCGAATACGACATCTGCTTCTCCTTCCTGGCTTCAAAAAATGAAGCAGAGTATGAAGCCCTGCTTGCTGGACTTCGAATCACCCGCAAACTTAAGATCAAAAAACTAATTGCCTACACCGACTCCCAGTTGGTGGCTGGCCAGTTGCAGGGAGAATTCGAGGCTCGAGAGCCGAGTATGATTCGTATCTTCAAAAGGTGCTTGATCTATCCTCCTGTTTTGATGAATTTAAAATTGTCCAGATCTCAAGGACTGAAAACACGCACGCCGACCTTCTATCCCGCCTGGCAACTACGGAATCAATGGATCTTAAGCAGAAATTCCACTTGGAGGTCCTAAAGAAGCCTAGCATCGCCAATGCTGATCAGATGATGTAGATTGACACCGAACCATCCTGGATGGACCCTCTGCACAAGTACCTCAAAGAAGGATTGCTGCCCACTGATAGAAAGGAAGCAAGGAAGTTGAAAATGCAATCATCTCATTATGTTCTAATTGATGATCGACTGTACAAGCGGTCCTTCTCAATGCCGCTGCTCAAATACCTCTGACCGACAGAGGTCGACTATGCTCTTCGGGAGGTCCATGAAGGCATCTATGGCAATCACCTCGATGGTCAGGCCTTATGCCACAAAGTGCTGCGTCAAGAGTATTATTGGCCGATGATGCAAAAAGACGCCGATGGCCTCGTTCGAACCTGTGATTCATGCCAGAGGCATTCAAATGTCCAGAGGCTTCCCTCGGTGCACCTGACTTCCATATCACCCCCTGGCCCTTCGCCAAGTGGGGGATAGATATTCTTGGCCCTTTCCCCCTCGCAATGGGGCAAAGGAAGTTCTTATATGTTGCAATTGATTATTTTACTAAGTGGGTTGAAGCCGAAGCAGTCGCCTAGATAATCGAAGCCCGTGCTAAAGACTTCATGTGAAGGTCCATCATCTGCCACTTCGGTCTTCCCCACACTATCATCACCGACAATGGGAATCAGTTCGACAACCCTAAGTTCTTAGAGTTATGCGAGGATCATGGCATTCTCCATCGCCTGACATCGGTCGGACATCCTCAATCTAATGGAGAAGCCGAGGTAACCAACCGAACTCTCTTGCAGGGAATTAAAGCTTGGCTCAACCGGGCGCGAGGCTGATGGACCGAGGAACTCCACCATGTGTTGTGGGCAAACCAAACTACTGAAAGAGTACCCAAAGGGCAAACCCCATTCAAGATGGCTTTTGGTACAGAAGCCATCATTCCTGTGGAAGTCGGACTCCCCTCCCCTCATGTGGAAGGCTATTCAGAAGATTCCAACGACGAGCAGCTCCGAACTAATCTTAACTTGATAGAAGAAGTCAGGAAGAAGGCCCAAATCCGGATGGCCGCCTACCAACAAAGAGTAGCTCGTTATCACTCCACCAAAGTCTAGAGAAAGTTTTTCCTCCCCAGTGATCTGGTGCTTCGGAAGGCATCCGTCTCGAAACACTGGAGCAAGGAAAATTGTCCCCGAATTGGGAAGTTCCCTACCAAGTGACGGAAGTAATTAGACCCGGCACCTACAAGCTTCAAGAGTTCGATGGGAAATCTATTCCTCGGACATGGAACTCAAATAATCTCCATGCATATCATCAATGAAAGTATGCTCTTACTAAACTCATTTTGTTCATTGAATTAAATTTAATTCTCAAAGACTCGCAAAATTCTTATAACTCTCCTTGAAAGATGCAATGAGAAGCAGGTTTATAAATCCTTGGCTGGGCCGATCGATCCTGTACCTTGGTCGTGCCAAGTAAAATATATTTGACAAACCTCGACCGGGTTGAGAGAGTTTCGTACCTTGGCAGCACTAAGTAAAATATAATCTTGAAGCCTCGGCCAAGTTGAGTGACGGTCTCCGTACCTTGGCAGCGCCAAGTAAAATATAATCTTGAAGCCTCGGCCAAGCCAAGTGACGATCTCCGTACCTTGGCAGCGCCAAGTAAAATATAATCTTAAATCCTCGGCCGGGCCGAGCGATCTTCGTACCTTGGCCGTGCCAAGATAAATATATTTGACAAACCTCGACCGGGCCGAGAGAGCTTCGTACCTTGGTAGCGCAAAGTAAAATATAATCTTGAAACCTCGGCCAAGCCGAGTGATGGTCTCCGTACCTTGGCAGCGCCAAGTCAAATATAATCTTAAATCCTCAGCCAGACCGAGCGATCTTCGTACCTTGGCTACGCCAAGTAAAATATATTCGACAAACCTCGGCCGGGCCGAGAGATCTTCATACCTTGGCAGCGCCAAGTAAAATATAATCTTGAAGCCTCGGCCAAGCCGAGTGACGGTCTCCGTACCTTGGCAGCGCCAAGTAAAATATAATCTTAAATCCTTGCCGAGCCGAGTGATCTCCGTTCCTTGGCAGTGCCAAGTAAAATATAATCTTGAAGCCTCGGCCAAACCGAGTGATATATTTCTGAAGCCTCGGACAAACCGAGTGATATATTTCTGAAGCCTTGGACAAACTGAGTGATATATTGCTGAATTATCTTTGAAGCCTCGGCAAAACCGAGTGATATGTTTATGAACAATCTCCGAAGCCTTGGCCAAACCGAGTGATATATTTTTGAACAATTTTTGAGGCCTCAACCAAACCGAGTGATATGTTTCTGAACAATTTCCGAAGCCTCGGCCAAACTGAGTGGTGTATTCCTGAACATCATCTAAAGCTTCGGCCTAGTCGAGTGATTTCTCAAACACTCTGACGCGACTAAGACGTCCTATCATGCTTTGGCAGAGGTAAGTAACCTTTCTTCGCTCACCAGCAAAATTATGCAAGTTATTTCTTTTCAAAGAATACCTACTTCATCCCTTAAATAAGATCATGTTTACCACATGAGTTCACAGGGCCACCCAGGCCTCCCTCTGACCTAAACAGAGATGAACACTTCCTCCACAGAGGACTGAATATCACATTAACAAAAACAAAGTTGCAAAGCTACTGGACCTATAGATTATGCTACGGTCCAACAAGCGTAAAATGAGAGTAGCAACTCTCAATACTATCACATCGGAAAAGGAAACAATGTTAGAAGAAGAAAGAGTAAGAACTTTCTTTATTGATGAAAAAATTACAACCTCGTGAGAGGCATTACAAGTGCATTATAGCACATAAAATAAAAATAAGATAAAAGCTCGGCTGAGTAGCTTCGGTCGATAATGATGTCTCTACATCCGGCCCCAGAAATCAGAGAAACCATATAGCTCTATTGAGCCACTGGTTAATGCCAAAAAGCAAAGTAGGCCATCCACGGATCCCTCGGACGAACATGTTGGGGGATCATAATCAGGTCAAAGCCTATGGATGCTTATGCCAATGAAGCATCCCCCCTAAGTGGGATGCTGGGCTGCTAGCCACTGCCCAACAACATAGGCAGAGAACCAGCAGACCAACACCACCCTCCTCCCTCTTCACATGGAAAAAGATTCCTCATGCGGATGAACTGAGGAATCCAAATTGGGGAAGGAGGTAAACTCCATGTCTACCATGGGGAGTACGTATGCTTTGCGTTTCCTATGGTCCCCATGGCAAGTGACAAAGGACACATAGGAAGCGCGTATGTGTGCTCCCCATATGACCTCTGCAGGCATCCCGTGTGCTCTCCATATGACCTCCGAGAATTCCTTCCTTGAGGACTGCCTACTCTTCAGCATCTTCTCCATCACCCCAGCTATCCGGGATGAACCAGCTTTCAAAAGGGAAGATCGATCTCCCCATCCTCGATGAAACAAGCGCCATGAAAGCCCTTACAACTCACAGAAAGAGAAGGTCTTGGGAGATAGCCTAATATGGCCCGCTCTCCCCATTTTATAGGCAAGCAAGCCGAGGGCAGTCATTAAAGAAGGGAGCCCTGGAATTTGAAACACCCTTGCCACGTAGCCACGTGATAGGGCAAAAGAAAGGAGTGCATTCCGAAGCGCACCGAGCACGCCTCCCAAGCTGTGATGAAAGGTAGAAGATTTCCTTCTGATCTTGAATCAAGAGCCTTAAATGTAGGAAATTGGCCGTAGCTCCTTGAGATATGGGCAGGCCTGGGAAATCCCCTTTCGAAAATGATGCGTCTAATGGCAATCGAATGTTTATCGCGTACGTTAAAAAGACCTGCATTGGAAAAGGCCAGCGGGATAAATGCCTTGAGCAGAAACAAAGCGTCCTTCAACAAAGCCATTTTGTATGCCTCGGCAAAAAACGTACCAACTTTTTACTTTGGACAAACTGAACTATCTAACCTCGGCCCCAGCCGAGGTATTTGAGCTGTTTTTGGCCCCCTCACGCCGAAGTAAGTTTGCGCGTACCTAACCTCGGCCCCAACCGAGGCAAAGTCGGAGTAACGTCCCACGGCAAAACCGAACAATTTTATGCATCAGCAAAACTAGTTAATCCGGCTTTGATTGAGCAGAATCTTCGATTTGGAACCCCCAAGGGCTATCTAACCTTAAAGCGCATTTCGTTTACGATTCGTTTACCATTGAGGGAACTCCCGACAAAAAGGTCGTTTAGAAAGGCAATGACCAAAGCAATAAGGCAAAGCAAAAAGAGATCAAAAGATTTATTCATTGAATTTTGATCGGATTACAGATTGAAAAAGTGAAAATACATAAGCGACCCTTAAGAATCAGGGTTCATGTTGGTCCAGAGTACCTCCTTGATAACATCCGGAAGGGCTTGCCTCGCTTCACCCGCTTCAGATGTTGTTGGAAGAGAAATCTTGGGTTCCTCAGCAGCAGACTAAGAGCATTCTTCGGGAGCCACGACCTCATTAGAGCCCAGCATAGCGTCAAGATTGACGTCCGAAATATCCTCATACTCAGCTTCTTCAGCCCCCAGGGTACAAGTATCAAAACGTTTGGCCTCTAGAAAGGATAAATCCAACTCGGGATATGCTCGAGAGATCTTCGCTCGAGTTTCCTCCTCACCGAACTGGAATGCATCAGCACAAGCCTCTCTACGCCCTTCAGAAAATTGAGTAGAACTTTTGTACTCCTCTACAGCCGAGGTGATTCGGTTATTAGCTTCAGCTAGCTGGTCCCCGAGCTAGAGGTTCATTTGGCGACTCATGGACAACTCCGCCGTAGAGCCTTAAATTGCTCCTGCGCCTCGAGCTCGATTTTGCCCATCTGCAAAACATCAGGACGTTTGAGCCCACGAGAAAAAGAAAAGTATTGGAAGCAAATACATGAGAAGACACTATACCTCTTCCTCCCGCTGAGCCATTTTATTGCTCAGCTCATGAACCTTTTCTAGGGCCTTCAATTTGGCCGATTTATTCTGTTGGAGACCCTCCTTGAGGTTGTTAATTCGGGACTGTTTGTCCCCGATTTCCCACCGAGATTGATCGAGATCAGCGGTGAGCCTAGCAATCCGCTCATGTTGCCATTTCAGCCGATTTTCCATATCGACAAGTTCCTTATTCAGACCGGCGAATTGATCCCGCTGCCGCCGGCACCTGTGCTCCTCCTCCTCGAGCCTCCTGCCCCAACTATTCTTCTCCTTAGCATGACTAGCTTTCAACTGGTCCCACCTTTTATCAAAATACTACTGCAAGGCCTTAACTTCGTTGGCATGCTTAGCCTTAATTTGGGATAACTCCAGGCAAGCCTTGTTTGATTGTTCATGGAAACCCTGGAGCTCTCTGACTTGAGCCTCGAGCTGAGAGGCCCTCTCGGCTGTAATTCGGTAAGACTCTCCCACCTTCTCAAAGTCCGCCTTAACGGACATCAATGCCCTGGAAAGCTGGCTGGTTGAGTCCACCCTTGCCCGAAGGTCGGCCACCTCCTTCCTGGCCTGAGCGCAAGCCCCAGTGGCCAAATTTAAGCGCCAATTCAGTGCCCTTGTAATCAAGGCATTCTGCAAAAAAAACACAAGTAAGAAACCATGGCCAAACTGACCCATTAGGAATTACAACCTCGATACAATAACTTACCCAGGAGGTGTAGTTCGAAGCAATCTTCATGAGAGTAGCATTACTAATTTCGGGAAGAAGGTAAACATCCTTTGGCACCCCAAGCCGACCGAAAGCCGCATCGATGATATCCTCGACTGCAGGCTCGTTCGTCGAGGAACTCCCCTCGCGTGCAAAACAGACCTCATCAAGGCAGTGAGCATGTCACCACCTCTGGGCTGTGGACAAGAGAACTCATAGCCGAAGAACCGGCCTGAGGGACTTCGGCCTGAGGAACCGTCATCTGTTCGGCTTCCTCCATCAAAACTTTAGCCTGCAGGGCCTCGGATGCTTCGGCCCCAATTGAGGAAATCCTGACCCGAGTGTCCCCTTCATTCAATGATTCTTCTTTTTCTTCCTCTTCCTCTACGACTGTTGCTTCATCTCCGACAGACTCCACCTGAACTCCAATCTCTTTCACGACGTTCCCGAGGACCACGAGAGAGAGACCCTCAGCAGTAGGCACCTCGACCTCCACCAGCCTTTCAATAGGCAGCTCCACTTGAGCTTCGATAGCTGACACTTCCTCTCCTGACCCCTCCACCTGAGTAGGGGCCTGTTCCATGCGCAGTGGACTCCCCACCGCTGGTAACTGAAGAACCTCTGGCAGGAGGATCGCCGGACGGACCGGCAACATCTCCTCGGCATCGTCTAACACGTTACTAGTTGGAGAGGGGAAACCTCAGCAGCTCCTCCCGAGCTCTCCCCAATGGTTTCCTTTGCTACCTTGCCCCCCTCCGGCAGGAAGGGCTCATCAATTACGGCTGACGCTTCCGCTTCCTCCCTCTCTGAGATAGAGGAGTGGCGGCTGACGCAGTCTTTCCTTGGCTCCCTTGAGCGAGACTCGAAAGGACGGACCCTCTTCTCAGACTTGTGCTTGTCCCCGAAGCTGGAGCTCCTGTGGCGCTTGCCCAGCTCCTTCCTTATTTAGCCCACAAATGCGGACCTCTCGGCTGAAAACACAACAGATGTTCAGTTAAACAATAGCAGAATTACATAAACACACTGACCATCAGAGCAAAGACTCACCTTGAGGGTCAATAGAGCTAAGCCCGACGGTGAAAAGGGCATCCTCTGCTAACAGAGTACTGGCTGAAACTTCCTGACCACTACGAAGGGTAACCAAATCTTTTTTCTCCTGCTCACTCAACTCCGGGCGCGCCTCCGGATCGTTCACATAACTCGCCCATCCTCTCGAAAAATCTGAACCGATGTTTCCTTCAGCAATGAAAAATCAGGACTTCCACTCCTTTATCGAAGACGGGTTATCAGAAATCATCTTGAATGACTTCCGGGGACCAATGTAGGGCCACTCAGAGCTCCTTCTGGAAACCAGGTTGTAGCATACTCGAAATATGGGAAGGGTTGCAGTCACCCCAACACGACTGCACATTGAGATTAACCGATAAGATTGCGCCAGCTATTTGGGGCTACGATTGTTGGACATATGTTGTGAAACCTCATCACCTCCTGTATCAGCGGGTGAAGAGGGAATCAGAGACCTGCCCTCAAGCTCTCCTCGGCTTAATTCGGTCGAGACCCGATGCTCGGTCCTCGTAAGGCAACATCCAGAGGAACCTTATAATGGCTACGGATCCTATCTATGTCATCAAGGGTTATCTCAGAGGCAACATCACCTGGACCCTTCATATTGGCTGAATGGGAGGCAGGATACGAACAAGCAAGCAAGGGCTCAGAGAAAGAATGAAAAATCTCTATGACAGTGACAAAGAAGCATTGCAGAAGGAGCGCCGCCCCAGCCCTCTTTAAATATACGCTTCAGAGAGAAAGCCCGAGATGCCAAAACTTCCGATATGGGCGCCAGAAATAAAGGAGTCCCACCACGTGGAACTTCTGCTATCGCGGCTTGCTGAAAACGAGGCATTTTCTCCTTGAGCTACGGCGAAAAATGATGACGAAATAGCGGCCCGTATTTACGAGATTATCATTGCTCGCCTTTTCGAATCTCCCAAATAAGATTGTTCCATAATTCTACTCCCTATATCCAAACTTACACTTCGGACTAGGGAGTATGGGGCATGTGATGAGGGGTAAAATCGTTATTGCATTAATGACCGCCCACATCGACAATTGGGTCAGGTCCAATCCCAACATCCTACCAGCCAGCTGGTATAACAGCCAAGCGACGAAGCCGAATCGCCTTTGATAAAGTCGGGTCACCCTGACAACCTGAACCACTCTCATACCTCGGCAATCTGAGCCGACTATACCTCGGTAATCCGAGCTATCCTCATACCTCGGCAATCTGAGACGACCATACCTCGGCAACCTGAGCCGAGTCATTCTATACCTCGGTAATCCGAGCTATCCTCATATCTTGGTAATCTGAGCCGACCATACATCGGCAACCCGAGCCGAACCATTCTATACCTTAAAAAACCAGGTTATTCGTCACTCTGGCCAAACCAAGGCATTCGAAATACCTCTGCGGAATCCGGCGCGGGAGAGTTTGAATTCATTATAACTAAATAAGATTCCAAGTAGGGAATCATACCCAGAAGTGGCCTAGGACCCACAAGAGTGGCCTAGAGCCTACGTGATCACTGAATCTCAAAGCATCAACAAGCTCTCCCAGCCATCGATCCTCTAACCGAAAAGATACAGATCCTACAGACCTCATAACAAACTTGATTCGAATCCGTTCTGAATCCTAATGGCTTTCATACCTCTCCTCGCGACATGCCCAAGGAACCAGGTGATCCCTTATAAATGCCACGGTCCTCCAATCTCTTAGGTATGCAATTACTCATACTCACACTCATTCACTGGCTCAGATATTCCATTGAAGCTCCCCCTGAGCTCAGAGCTCTCGAGAGAACACCCACCTAAGGGGAACTCTTTTGTGAGAGTCTTCTCCTCACATTTGCTTGCTGTGAATCTCCACTGATTTGGGCGTCGGAGGGTCCTTTGCAAAGGGCAACCCCCATAGCACCCTCTGCGTGCGGACTGTCTTGCAGGTTTCGCCCAAGGCGACGAGATCAGCATCCGGATCTGGAGCCAGAAGCACATCCAAGTCGGAGAACGGATTTCCATGGTAACAGTTACCATGCAAAGTTTCTTCGAAGCAGCGACTGACAACTTCGAGATAATGTACACTGGTCACTGGACTCAATCCTTGCGACCATATCCAAAATTATTTTCCAACACAAACCATTGGCTTTCATCAATTTCTTTTAAGATGCGTTACAAAATTAAATATAGGGATCGTGTATTTTGTCAACGACTTATAATAGCTAATTAGAAGATTTACGATCAATGAGGAACCATGCGTTAAGAAAATTTTATTATCAAGATGAGTATTTTCACAAACCAACTGACAACTAGGAAGCAATGTATGCTGAACTCTATTCTTACGAGTGTATCTAAAAAGATTTTTCAACGCAAACTATTCATCACTTCTTTTGAGATACGGTACAAAATTTAGTATACAAATGAACGAGGGAAAAACTAGAAACTGAGAACTGTGGGACAGTGTATGTCGAACTCTATCCTTAGAGTGTATCTAAAAAGATTTTTCAACGCAAACTATTCGTCATTTCTTTTAAGATGCGTTAGGAAATTTAATATAAGGATCCACGAGGGCCGACTACTTTAAGAAAATTTTGTTACCATATCGCGCAACTATGACGCAAGTCTATCCTTAACGAGTGTATCTAAAAAGATTTTGCAGCACAAAACTGTTCATTATTTCTTTTAAGATAGATTACGAAATTAAATCGGCATTAATATTCGAACAATCGAGAGAACACTGGATAAACATCCAATGCGAATCTGGACAGCCTATAAAAGCGATGCAAGGGATGGGTTTAGCATTCGAAATGGATTGTTCTCTCTTTCTCTCCCTGAAATACAACCCTGACTCCCCTTGATCCCTTCTCTCGGAGAGAGAGCCATCCCTCTTCCAAGAAGCACTAGAGAGACAGATGAGGAAGCGGAAGTCGAAGGCAAAGCCATCACACATGATGGCCCTTGTATTTGGTGGTCTCATGCCATCCATACCTAATTGTCTCATAATGGGCGAGTTCTTGGAGCTATCAATGAGGGGGATGAACTGTTCTATCTGCCATAATAAGACTGCATTTCGGGTGTTGCAGCTCACCTATTCCTCCTACTTTGATGTCCCCAGTCCTCGGTTGCTGTCATGGGGTGTTGCAGCCAGTTCATTGCAAATGCCAATGACATTACCTGTTGGAAATGTTCCCCAACGACCAAAGCATCTGTTTTTCTCCTCCAAAGCAGCCACCACCTACTTGTCCATTGGAATGTGGTGGATGGATGACTAACAAGTGTATGAACAACCATTTTGTAATTGATTTGTTATTTAATAGATACCACGGTTTTAGATAAAAAATATGTCATTGATGAATGATATGTATAAAATTTAAATAGATAGATATTTTTAAAAATAGTTACCTTGGGCGCAATGAAATAAATTTCATCTATGAAAATGTTTCAACATATATAAAGTCATTAATTAATATCAATTTCATTAAGAAAAAAAGTAATTAATATCAATATTCATTAAGAAAAAAAAAAGGGAGACAAGCAAAAAAAGGGCTGATCATTACTTTATATGAGATACATATAAATTTGAATTAGATGGTGTAAAAGAGTTTTGAACGTGATGAATATTCTATATATGAAGGCTATATATGAAACCTAATGTAGTTACCCAATATATCATTTCCCTTTGTCACTACTTCGAGAAGCATCTGCAAATATTCTTTAATATCATTGAATCTTCATCGTCATGGATTGTTGTGTCCAGGAAAAGGATTAATGATAACATTCTGCACAACTAAATCATAAAGTACATCTTAGTTTGAATTGTAGATTTCATGTTAAGAATTGAACTAATTTTTCTTAGTTAAAATTCTATTTAGTGTCTTAGATCAATGTCTTAGATCAAGGTTCAAATTAAGGAGATAGAGGTTTTAAACCTTTGAGCTAATAGCTTTTATGATTTTTCCAATTTCAAATATTATTCAAATATAATAAGCAATAGAGACACTAAAAGATAACAAAAATTTTGAATGATAAAGCAATTAACCGGCAAATAACTGATATAGAAAACGCTTTAAAGTTCTCCATTGAAATTGTTGGTTTTATAAATTAATACATGAAATTAATTCGCATGAAACTCTAAAATAATATTTTTATTTATCAACAAATGGCTAGTGTTTATTGAGGCATTGAGGTGTTTATTCGAAGCAAGTTACTATTTAATACAAAATTTGAATTGTGAATAAAATATCTAATTGTTGATATAATTTTTTGAAAAATAAGAATTTTTGCAAGCTATGATATAAAGCTACCAAAAATTAGCTAGCGCTATGATAAGAAACGGGAGGAAGAAGAAGAGAAGAAAAAGGGAAAACGAAGGGGATGGCTGCCGGTGATAGCCAGCGCTAGGCCGATCGAAATTTAATAGCAGATAAGGCCAAGGAATACCAAGAGTCCCAGACTTACGAAGAGTCTTGTCTTCTGGGACTCTGTGTGGGCGCTGACCTAGCACCCAGGCCAACACCTACTAACTAATACCTTTTGTTCAATAGGATGATAGAAAAGGTATCCAATACCTTTTTGAGAATAACCGATGAACCTACATTTTTCAGCCCTAGCATTTAGCTTATGTACAAATTCTTTTTTAACATAAGCTGGGCAATCCCAAATTTTAATATGTTTAAGACTTGGCTTCTTGCCATTCCATAATTCATATGGAGTGCTAGGAATTGATTTTGATAGTACTCTATTTATTACATATGCAGCAGTTTCTAGGGCATAACCCCGAAGGATATTGGAAGATCCGTGAAGCACATCATGGACCGTACCATGTCAAACAAGGAACGATTCCTCCTTTCTGCTACACCATTTAATTGTGGTGTATATGGAGGTGTCCATTCAGAGAGAATATCATTATCCTTAAGATGATTAAGAAACTCGCTGGATAAGTATTCACCTCCTCGATCAGATCGAAGGATTTTAATACCTTTTCCAGTTTGTTTCTCAACCATATTTTGATACTCTTTAAACTTTTCAAAGGCTTCGGATTTATGTTTCATAAGATACACATATCCGAACCTTGATAAATCATCTATAAATGTGATGAAATAAGAGTATCATCTATAGCTTGAGTTGACATGGGTCCACATACATCTGAATGTATTAACCCTAATAATTCAGTTACCCTTTCTCCATATCCAGTAAATGAAGACTTGATCATTTTTCTAATGAGGCAAGATTCACAAGTTTTTAATGATTGAAAATCATAAGGTCCAAAGAATTTTTTGTTATATAACTTGTTAATCCTTGACTTACTTATATGACCTAATCGGCAATGCCAAAGGAATGTTTCATTGGTACCATCTCTCTTTCTCCTTTTGTTTTTAACAAGCAACACATTATCATTGAGTGATAGAGTTAAAAGACCATTCATAAATTTTTCATTCCAAAGAAGTCATTTGAATAAGATATAGAGCATCCATTGCTCTCAACTTTTATTTCATAACATTGTTTTAATAACAATGGTACAGAAATAATATTTTTGACTATATTTGGAATAAAATAACAATCTTTTAATTCAAGTATTTTGCCCAACTAGGTTCCAACAGCTTCTGCATGGATGGCCTCTCCACTCGCCCCATAAAGCTTGAAGTCAGCTTTCTCCAACCTTCTAATTTTGTGAAGCCCCTTTTGATGCTTTATCGGTACCCTGCTTCAAACTTGCCAGGTACTTCTTACAATTCTTCTTCCAATGTCCTTTCTTACCGCAGAAGAAACAAGATCCATCATCCGAAGACTTCTTTGTCTTCTTCTTCTTGATGCACCCACTAGCCCATCAAAAACTCTGAGTAAAAATTAACGAGTAGCAAGTGAACTTGACTTATAAACACCTAACATATTTCTCTCCCAACTTGGTTAGTGGGTGAGCTCGGGGATTACACGAATCTATCCAAAATCCAAAAATAAGTTTCATTTCCTGATGGCTAGAAAGGATAACCATTTATGTCATAAAGGCTGACCTGATATGTTGTACACGTGTTTCGATCAAGAGGATTTTCACCCTTGTCAACAACCAATTTGAATAAAAAATTGAAGAAATATTGAAACCGTGTTTCACGGATTTTATCTTCAAAAATTCGTAATCAAGGTGGCCATAACGCGTGAACTTTATCCGAAGAAGCGAAATTTAATATAGGGATATTGTATTTTGTGCACGACTAATAATAGCTAATAAGAACATTTTATTCTTCAATTTTATTATGTGAGTGAATTAATTAACGTATTCGTTTTCATTTTTCCATGGCTACTACTGCATGGGTTCTTACTTCTCTTTGTGCTAGCTGTTTCTTTTCCTCACAATATATATATATATATATATAACACATGATCTAGAGAGCGCTACAAAACAAAAGATAATTAAAAAGAGGATTTGATGAGCTCCGAGCCTGGTCCCAAAGCGAGAGGCTCCAATCTCAGCAGTGTGGCTGGCACTAGTCAATTGAATATTGAATCAACTGCATTCCAAGGATGTGATAGATAGTGAATTTTTCTTTGGTATATGAGATATGCTTGGGCCCCAATATATTATTACTGTCTTCCCAACTTCTTAGTATTTATGAGAATATGTTATCACCTTGTGATGAGTAACAGGCTTCGTCACGTACGCTAGGGGTGGGTCAGGGTGGTTGAGCGGACTAATTATTTCCAGGCGTTAAATTTGGTGGGGCTGGCTAATTTATGGTTGCAACCATGCACGTAATAAATCCTACCATCTCTTCCAGAAGATCCAAAACATTAAAAAAAAAGTCCTATATATATATATATATATATATATCCTGTGGTACGGAAAAGGGTAAAAAATTAAGAGAGTTTTATTCAAAACATAGAAACGTAGGTATGTACAATAATTTAACCTATATATCTATCCACATCCATCACGATCAGCAGTTTGTATATAGCTTGGATGGAGATCTAATTACTTGACTCGAATCAAAATCAACTAAATGTGGGTGTTGCGTGCCATGGTGTAGCTATTTGCACGCACACCTACCATCCATTATGGCAAGCGATATGTGGCACCAACCTCAATTGGATGACATTAACTTATGGATGCATCCAAAAAAAGGTTTTCCAACGCAAAGCCTCCATCAAGTCCTTTTAATATACGTTACGAAATTTAATTTAGGGATATTGTATTTTGTGCACTTCTAATAATAGCTAATAAGAAGATTTTGCGATTAAAAAATTTTGTTACCATGCGAAGTTTCTTCGAAGCAGCGACTAACAACTACGAGATAATGTATATTAAAAGGACTTATAATATAGGGATTTTCCTTGCGACCGTATCCAAAAAGATTTTCCAACACTTGGCATTCATCAATTTCTTTTAAGATGCGTTACAAAATTAAATATAGGGATCGTGTATTTCGTCAACGACTTATAATAGCTAATTAGAAATTTTGCGATCAATGAGGACCCACTGCGTTAAGAAAATTTTATTATCAAGATGAGTATTTTCACAAACCAACTGACAACTACGAAGCAATGTATGCTGAACTCTATTCTTACGAGTGTATATAAAAAGATTTTTCAACGCAAACTATTCATCACTTCTTTTGAGATACGTACGGTACGAAATTTAATATACAAATGAACGAGGAAGAAACTAGCAACCGAGAACTGTGGGACAGTGTATGTTGAACTCTATCCTTGGAGCGTATCTAAAAAGATTTTTCAACGCAAACTATTCGTCATATCGAAATTTAATATAAGGATCCACGAGGGCCGACCGCTTTAAGAAAATTTTGTTACCATATCGCGCAACTATGACGCAAGTCTATCCTTACGAGTGTATCTAAAAAGATTTTGCAACACAAAACTATTCATTATTTCTTTAAAGATAGATTACGAAATTAAATCGGCATTTATATTCGAACAATCGAGAGAACAGTACTGGATAAACATCCAATGCGAATCTGGACAGCCTATAAAAGCGATGCATGGGATGGGTTTAGCATTCGAAATGGATTGTTCTCTCTTTCTCTCCCTGAAATACAACCCTGACTCCCCTTGATCCCTTCTCTCGGAGAGAGAGGCCATCCCTCTTCCAAGAAGCACTAGAGAGACAGATGAGGAAGCGGAAGTCGAAGGCAAAGCCATCACACATGATGGCCCTTGTTTTTGGTGGTCTCATGTCATCCATACCTAATTGTCTCATAATGGGCGAGTTCTTGGAGCTATCAATGAGGGGGACGAGCTGGTTCCATCTGCCCTAAGACTGCTTTGGGTGCATCGCTGTCTCCATCTGCCCTAAGACTGCTTTGGGTCCATCTTCACAGAGGCAAAGATTAAGCTGACTGATTGATGTGCATGGTTGGGCAGAGATTAAGCTGCAGTTCTCTGTGTTTGATACGCTCCCAATATCTTCACATAGTGTTTTGGAGAGTGACTCAGCGACGGAAAAATAAATTCTTCTAATGTATCTATCTCAACAGTAAAAGCATAGCTATTACCTTCGTTTGCGCTGCAAATTACTGTAGATGAGATTACTTTTTTCTTGACATAATGCATGGAGAAAAAAAAGATCTTTAAAGCAGTGCTTTTGTCTTTCTTTTGGGGCAACTTTTTTTCATTTAATTATTGGAAAATCTGAATATAGATCAGAATGTTTCTTTTAAAGCAGTGCACCTGATTTCATTTGTTCCTTGATGGATGATGTATTGACTTAGAATGCCTCAATGTGTGGTGAAAGTCGCTTAATTTTGGTCCAAGTTGACCATGGCTTATCTCATATGCACAATTTTGCCATCTTCTCTCAATTTGGAAGGGATCTCTCGTGTAAATATGGGGATTCTTCAATGATGTAATGCTCATCGGCAAATTATTTGAAGTTTGAGTTTTGTGGCAAGGAGTACATAGAGGATCATGCATTCTAATTCTTCATTTGACTGCTTCCTTTGTTTTTTGATTTGAGTCGTTGCCCATATCGCCATAAAGTCTTGCTTGATAAATTTCTATGCTCTATTTTACCTCTTCTAAGATAAATTTCTAAGATGAGTGGCGGATGCCTGGGCCTAGTCCTTGGTCCAAGCTATCAGCATCATGGAAGAAGGCTTCCCACACAAGGAAAATGGTCCTGGCTTCGGTTGTGCCGTAATTCCTTTGGCTTCTTTGACCTCTCCATTTAGAAGGCATCCATCTGATAACTGCTGACACTAGAGATGTTCAGTATCATGCAGAGTCATAGCTTAAATAACTGTGTTTCTACTTTCAGTTTTTACATTATATAAATGCATATGTAAGTTGATACAAATGTATCAGACTACAAATGAATCTTCTACCGCTAGGGGTGCAACTTGGGCCGATTCAACCCGAATCCGACTCACCGAACCCGATTTACAACAATGTTTAAACTCATGTTTTCCAACCCGAACCCGAAAGACCCAGGTTTCACCCGGCCCAATTTGTAATTGACCCGGTTTGCGTTGACCGCAACCCAAACCCCAGATAACCCAAAACCGAGGGTTATCCGATATCGGAACCGGTTTTTGGGAGCGTTGAGGGCGCTAGTCGAGTCGGACGAGATGGCCAACTTAAGGACGAAAAGGGCAAGATCGTCGGTCGTAGGCGAGAAAAAGAAGGATAAACCTAAAGGCGGACCACCTGCACATTTCGTTTCAGATAAGACTTTTTTTTAATACAATGTTAAAGCCCCGAGTCCAGCTTATGCGTTCAGCAAAGGATTTTGTTTTTCCATCTCTGGGATCCATAATTCGGTTTTATTTACTTTGAAAAAAGCATGTTTTTTTTTCTCATCAACCCGAATTTTAACCCGAAACTCAACCCGAACCCAATTTTTAAAAATAGGGTTAGGATTGAGGTTTTACAAATAAGGTTAGGGTTAGGGTTGACATTTTATAAATTGGGTTAGGGTTAGGGTTGAGAAAAATTTAAGTTTCAAGAGCCCGAGTTGCACCTCTCTCTACCGCAGCTGGTGCTTGAAAAGTCAACATAGCTGATATTCTAATTTTAAAAATTATGTTGCAGGTACCAAAAGTCAACATAGCTGATATTTCAGTTTGGATTATCGCTCAGAAATAAGTAAGCCAATTATAATAATTTTTTAAAATTATTATTAAAATTATTTTATTTTTGAAATATTAAAAATATTTATGTATTATATTATTTGAAAAATAGAAATTAAAATTTGTGGTACCTTATATATGTAAATGATTATTTGATGTTATTATTTTGAAACTATTAAATATTTGGGACCCTGCAAATGCAAATGATTATTTGATATGGTTATTTGGTACTCTTGCAAATAGTTATTATTTTATACATACAATTGATCATTGATATGATTATTGAAAATTGCTAATTTTTAAAAAATTATACATGGTTTTGTTCATATATCAGGACAATAAATCATGAGTTCAGATAGGCAGTGGATGTATGCAAGATTAAAAAATGGATGGATAAGACCTGAATTTCTATTTGGGATTGAGCAGTTTGTGGATTTGCAAAAATGCATCCGGAATGTATGGATGGTAAAAAGATTAAATGTCCTTGTAATCATCTACAGCAAATTTAAGGGATGGCAACGCTTTTAAAGTTATTTTCTGATGCTTTTTTAACGTCGAAAAATAGCCTTTCGACACTTTTTAAAGCGTTGTTAGGAGGGGGGTGACGAAGAAAATTTCTGATGCTTTTTAAAAGCATCGGGAAAAAGTAACTATGCCGATGCTTTTTAAAGCAAATTACTTTGCCGACGCTTTAAAACGCGTTGGCAACGTAATTAGCCGATGTTTTAAAATGCGTCGGCAGATTATAGTTTCCGATGATTTTTAAAGCGTTGGGATTATGAATGTGCTGATGCTTTTTAAAGTGTCGGGATTATGAATGTGCCGACGTTTACAATAGCATTGGCATCTCCAACGATAATTTTTTAAAAAAACTAAAATTACAAACATTTAAATTAAACCTGTATAATGCAATTAATAATCACATTGCTTACATTAAATTTATATTAAACCACAATGCAATCATAACAAACATAAAATCACATTTCATACATTCTTAAAATTAAAATTAAAATTTCAAAAAAAAATTCATTGCAATCAATTAAGAGAGTTACAATTTAAAGTTTAACAAAATTTAAAAATACATAAAATGGAAGATCTAAAATAAAAGTAGGCAAGGTCAATGATCTGTAGGAGGAAGATCGTCACCCTGTCCGCTTCAATCTATGCTCCAGGAGCCTATAAGAATAATTAAAAATGTTTAATTTGCTTAACTATCAATAACAATATATTAGATAAATAATTTATATAATATAAGAATATATATTTAATAATATATGTATTTACCTAGTGTGGAACAAATATGTGTACGATAGATGTAAGCCTCAATGTGCTCTCTCATAGAATCCATCGCTGCTCTATCGGCGGCACTCCTCCGTTGCATCTCCTCCATCGCTGCATCTTGTACGACACTCCTCCGTCGCATCTCCTCAATCTCATAGTCAAGTCTGCAATCACCATCTACAGTATCTGCAGCATCACGTGCATGTTTAGTCATCTCAGATAACTGAGTGGGGGTGACTCCAACTCCATAACCCCTCACTCGACCATAGCGCTCCGGCCCCATCAGCTCCGTAAACACCTCGGCCTCAATGCGACTACTCTGCGTAGATGCTGTAGATTATTGTTAGTATTATCATGGGAAAACTTATGTGCCTCAAGCAATGAAACAAATTTCTTGTCAAGCTGATTCTTTTGTACATTTCGAAGAAAGCGAGACTATCAATGCAATGCAGTCTATGGTGTATGATGTTGGTGGTCCTTCTTTTAATCCAATTGAAATGGAAGAGACCCCAAATCCTACAACACAACATCTTTTTGATATGCTCAAAGCAGCACAACAAGAAGTGTGGAAGGAAAACCCTTATGGCCATTCTCATTTATCTGTAGTGGCTAGAATGTTGAATATTAAGGCTGAACACCATATCTTTGAAAGGTGTTATGATGAAATTTGTAAGTTAATGTCGGAATAACTTTCATCCGTTAATTTAATGACTGACAGCTTCTATAGCACAAAGAAGTTAGTTCGAGGTTTGGGTTTGCCAGTGCAGAAAATTGATTGTTGTGAGCAAAACTGTATGATATATTAGGGTAAAGATAGTCACTTGACTTGTTGAAATTTTTTTTTCTATCCTTGTTTTATGGGACAAAGCCGTATATCTTCCAAACATAAAAGACATGTTCCATATAAGAAGATGTACTACTTCCCTATAGCTCCTCATCTACAGAGGTATACGCGTCTGATGCAACTGCAAAATATATGAGTTGGCAAGCTGAGCAATCAAGCAAGGAAGGTGCTGTCATGCACCATTGTTCAAACTCTGCTGCTTAGAAGCATTCAAACTCTCCTGCTTAGAAGCATTTTAATCAGACACATCCATCTTTTGCATATGAAAGTCAAAATGTGAGGTTAGGTTTATGCACTGATGAGTTTCAACCGTATGGACAAACATGTCAACAGTATTCATCTTGGCCTGTAATACTAACTCCATACAATTTGCCACCTTGGATATGCATGAAGGAAGAGTATATATTTTTTACTATCATCATTCCTGGACCGAACAATCCTAAGTCCAAGTTGGATGTTCTTTTTCAACCATTGATTGCTGAGCTGAAAGAATTATGGGATGTTGGTATAGAAACATATGATGTTTCCATGAAGAGGAATTTTCAGTTGCGAGCTGCTTTGATGTGGACAATAAATGATTTTTCTGCTTATTCGATGTTGTCTGGTTGGGGTACTAGAAAAGCTTGCTTGTCCTTATTGCATGGAAGATTATGATACTTTTACTCTTACTAAAGGAGGAAAAACATCATGGTTTGACAATCATTGCAAGTTCTTGCCAGGTGATCATCCATGGAGAAGGAATAAAAAAATGGTTTAGGAAGGGACAATCAGTTCGAAAAAGTGCACCACCTATAAGGTCAGGTATGAAATTGATAAATGAAATTGATTACTTTGGGTTTATGACAAAACCTGGTGGAGAAAAGATAAACCATACAATTCAAAGAGTATGTGGATGTGGTTGGAAGAAACGAAGTATCTTTTGGGATGTCTAGATGAAGGCTAGGGATGCTGTAATGTCCAACTAACCAAATTATTCTGTGTGATGTCCAGACGAAGGCTAGGGATGCTGCAAAGGGTGGGAAGAAATGAACCAAGGCAACACGTATTTCTATCTATAGTTTTCTTCATTTTTTGGCTGGGGCTGGCTTAATGAACATCACATTCAGCTTTGTTTGATTGAGTTTCATTTCTGTAGGATGACTCTGTACTTCTGGATTTTAGTTTAGTAATGAGATTTTCAAATATTCAGTGCTCCTATGGACGATATTATTATCCTGTTGCTCGTGCAATTCGGTTTTCTTAGATCCTTAGCTACTTTTCACATGCCATGCTCATCATGGGTATCCTGCAACCTGGTATGGGAGGAACATGGGGTTTTCTGTCTGCCAGTTGCCATGCCGCAATTAATCTACCCGATGTGGTGGTAAGTTTTGATCAAGGATATCAAACTAAACTGCTAAGATCTTTAAGCAAAATGTGTGCACATTATTTCGATTTATATCTTTGTTTGGGAGACCTTGCTTTGAGAAATTGGCTTATTTTTAATATTGAGATATGCTGAGAAGTCAAAATGTTGTTTGCTGTTGATAAGTTTTGGGAGGTGTGAATGCTATCTATGGTTTACTTTCGAAGCACGTTACCTGCCTGACTTCAGAGATGGTTGAAGGTAATGACTGTGCTTTTTTAAGGTAATATACATTATGCATATATAATGGAATGCCTTTCACATTGCTGCAGTGCTTTTTTATGGTGACTCTTGGGTTGTACATCAGACAAATGTTATATTGCCTAGCAAGAGATCTAGAAGCTTATTTGTTGTTTATTGTTTGCTAGGCTTATCCTTTCAATTATACAAGGCCAATGCCAGTCTTGAAGGAGATGAGTTCTCTAAGTATTTATTTGATCTACTAGTTTCTAAAGATGCATGCATTTGTAATTTTATTGGGCCTGTCAAAAACGGTTGATAATATTCATCATATTGGAGGATTCTGCAAACAATATTATATCCTATTCATGCCATATATAGCTATTTTGGAAGTTTCTTTTTACCTTCAGTGTCTATGTTATTCTCTCCTTATTAATAGCTTGTTATTTTCTGATCATTGAAAATGCAACTGGAACATGAGTATTAGCGTAGTTGTGATGATAATGGTCTGTTTCCTGCTAGAATCTTGCAGTTTAATTAATTAACAGAAACATAAAGCTTTTAGGTCTGATCAGTTGAATGCTTTTGTTTTTGTTGTCATGACATATATATGATCTTTACAAGACAATTATGTCAGCATCAGTGATTTTATTGCTGAAGTTATCATCAACCATTTTGACTTAGTTTAGATACTTGAAATTTCTAATTCCGATCAATACTCTATTTTCTCAAGATTTTTTTAAGAAGGTCAAAGATCTATAGCAGTATGCTGAATGGCAGTATATTTTTAAGAACGATTGTCAGCCGCTTAATGTTGTCTCCCATCATACTTTGGGCACATCTAAGGTTTATTCTCATCTACTGAGCATGTGATTTGTGATTAGCACTTCTTTTCTGATAATTAGTCTTTGTTTTTTGTTTTTTTTAGCTGTCTAAGCCAGTACTCTGCTTGGACTTCAGTTCATGTCTATAAAATCAGTTTTGTTTTAGATAGCATTTGCTGTTTGCTAAGGCGGTTACCATAGCAAGCTGAAAGGAGTCCAATTTTATTCATTAAAGTAATGCAAAAATATAATGTAAACTTAGCCAATTATTCAGGACATCTCTAGGGGAAATAATTGAATGTCTGTACACTAATCCCATCTTTATCATTGTGCAAAATGCATTAGTTTTGTGGTGTTTTCTTTTAAATGATTCTGCCATGCTTGTCACAATCATCACTGGAGTGTTCTTTTAAATGATATCTTTAATTCAATCTATGGCTTTTGTTTATGTATCAGGGAGACAGCAAGCGACAAACATCATTTTCCTGCTAAAGTTGATATTGCTGAGATTTTCAAGGGATCACAAGAAGAAATTTCTGATAAAAGAACTTTTAGCCCTTCCAACACTTCGACCTTTGCTGAGTCAAGTAATATTTTGCATCCTAGAACAGTTGATGAACCTGACATCTCACAATTTAGGAAAACAAATAGTGAATACCTTGATGCTACAGAAAGACAAGGTATGTTAGATATGTTGCTACTATTCATTTGTTACCTCCAATGCTGGTTTTCCTAAGTGAATGTTTATTTCTTTTAATTACCAGGTTCTGTGACTGATAAGGAGAAAAAGGTCAATGATATTTAAGATAAATTATTGACTTCATTTGCAGATTTGGATGAAGGTGAAGGGGCAACTCTGTTGCGGGAAAGCTTGCATTAAAATTTTGAACATATGACTACTTCCCAACAACCTTAACCCTAGCTCGTACTATTACAGTGGATCACAAAAACCCAAAATCTTTTGGTTTTAGGGAAGGGATGAAGGATGCATCTTGAGAAGGCTTTAGATGCTGTGACCTTGATGGAGAAGAAGGCTCAAGAGCTTACGCTTCACTTATGGATGCTGTGATGGTGTAGCCAATGGCAACTCCAAATAAGTTGACATATTAATAGAGTCCGCAAAATCTAAACTGTGCTCCACTTGCATGCAAAGACAACAGTCTCTTTAAAATTTATGTTTCAGGGGAGCTGCGTTGCAGTAGCAAAAATGAGGCTGGAGAACCAAGCACCTAAGTTGGAGTTCACCGCATCCATGTAGGTGTAGTTCCTCCTTCTAGCGATGGTATCAGAAGTCCTGTAGCAATCCGCGAGGAGACTGGAGGTGTAGAATGTGATGAAGGAGAAGAGAATCCACCCAAGTTGTGACATGGCTCATGCCAGCGTTAATAGTTTGATCATTACATGTTGTCTCTTTGACTTATCTTAAACTTAATAATTTGATGTCTAATGTATAAATCATTAGTGTTGTTGATGTATACATATATATTTTTCTTATTTAATGAAATATATTTTTTTATTTTTAAATTTGAATTTTCATCTATAAATTTCATTAGAATGCATTAAATATATTATAATTTAAAACTAATTTTAAATTTATAAGAATAAAAATTTGATAAAATTTTATTAGGTTAATGATGGATTAGTGATGGATTTCTGATAGAAATAATAGTAACAGATTAGTGACAAAAATATTAATGATTGATTAGTGATGGAACAATAACAGATGACTGATGGATTCTTTCGTCACTAATCCATCAACAAATTTTGATGGCATAGTGATGGAGCTATTAGTGACACACATTCCGTCAATAATCTATCATAAAACTGTGATGAAATATTCATGACAGACTAGTGACGGAAGTTTTAGTGACTAAATTTTTATCAACAATCCATCACTAAATTGTAATGGAATAGTGATGAAAATATTTGTGACGAAATATTGATGGAATAATGCATGAAAGATAGTTCGTCACTAATCCATTGCAATTTAGTGACAAAAAATATGTTTCGTCACAAATTTTTGACAAAATATTCCGTCACAATTTTTTGATGCTATTATTTGTAACGAACCTCTTTCCGTCACTAAATTGCAAAAGGAATGGAGGTATGCTCATAATCACTCCAAAGGACTTATCATTGGTAGTCCATCACAAGGGGTAAGAACTAGATCTTCTTATAAAGATGCATGCAATTATTTAGCCTTTGTATCTCAAATTGAACCTAAGTATTATGATGAAGTAAAAGATGACATTGATTAAATTAATGCTATGCATGAGGAATTGAATCAATTTGAAAAAAATTATGTGTGGACTCTAGTTAGTAGACATAAAGACTACCCTATAATTGGAACAAAACAAGTTTATAGAAATAAATTAGATGAGCATGGAAACATTGTTAGAAATAAGGCAAGATTGGTATTTAAAGGTTACAATCAAGAAAAAGACATTGATTTTGATGAAACCTATGCACCAGTAGCTAGATTAGAAGCAATTAGACTTCTACTTGCCTTTGCTTGTTTTATGAAAAATAAATTATATTAAATGGATGTTAAAAGTATATTTTTAAATGGTTATATTAACAAAGAAGTCTATGTAGAGCAACCACTCAGTTTTGAAAGTCATGAATATCCAAATCATGTTTTTAAATTGAACAAAGCCTTATATGGTTTGAAACAAGCACCTCGGACTAGGTATAAAAGACTAAGTAAGTTTTTGATTAATAATAATTTTGTTAAAGAAAATGTTGATACAACATTATTATTAAAAAAATGATGATATGTTAAATATGCAAATTTATGTGGATGCGTCATTTTTGGAGCTACTAATGAATCTTTATGTCAAGATTTTGCTAAGCTCATACAGAAAGAGTTCGAGATTAGCATTATGGGAGAACTTAATTATTTTCTTAGGCTTCCAAATAAAGCAATCAGAAAATAGAATCTTCATCAACCAAATCAAGTGCATCAAGGAGATACTAAAGAAATTTGGCATTAAGAATTCCAATAGTGCTGGTACCCCTATGAGCTCATCATACAAACTTGACTCAAATGAAAATGATAAATGTGTAGATTTAAAACTTTATTGAGGTATGATAGGTTCTCTATTATATTTAACTATAAGTAGATCAGATATTTTGTTTAGTCTATACATGTGTGCCCGATTTCAAGCTAATCCTAAGGAAGTATACTTAAATGCTGTGAAAAGAATTTTAAGATATCTAAATGGAACTAAAAATATTGGTCTTTGGTATGAAAAAAATTATCTATTAATTTAATTGGTTATTCAGATTCTGATTTTGCTGGCTATAAAATTAAGAGAAAATCAACTAGTGAAACTTGCTAATTCCTAAGGATTAACTTAAAATTCCTCTTGAAAAGGTGCTTGGCTTTTAAAGGAAGACCGAACGACTCTTCCTCTCCCACTCCCTCATTTCTTCTCAAAACACTCCAATCTCTCTCCCAAGCTAAGAACCCTCCAAACCCTTGTCTTTGTCCTCTCTAGATCCTCATTTCCTTCTAAATCCAAAGCCCTAGCACCATGGCACCCCGGATGAAGCTTCCTCACATGCGGCCATCTGACTCCTCCATGGATCCTCATGGGAGAGCTTCTTCTTTGCAAGATCCACTGCCTACCTCTTCCTCTCGAGCTTCTGGATCTCACTCCATGGCTGCCAAAGTCATCTCAAATGGAAGGTTAGTGGACTTTAGTTTTCTAGCAAGAGAGGGATTTGCTATTGGAAGACTAATTGAGCTCCAAGGGTGATCCTTCATGTGTAAAACTGAACTTGCCATCTACCCAAAGCTTGTTAGAGAGTTTTATCAGAATTTGAGCTTTGATTGTACCTATGCTTCCTCCATGGTTAAAGGAATAAGAATAAACATTGATCGTGCCACCTTAGGAAACATATTAAGAGCGCCCATAGATGGAACTTTAAAGGATTTTTTAGGATATGACACAGAATTGAAACTGTGCTTGGTAGAGATGATGGGGTTGGAATAGAAAGGATTGGAGCCAACTCCTTGACTGTAGAGATGAGACGACTCCACCATATAATTTCTAGAATCTCTGTTCTCCATATTGGCAGCTTCCACTTAGTCACTGACAGGGATCTGAACATTATATACCATATAGTCAGGGAGATTCCCTTAATCTTCCTAGATTAATGATATCTATGATGAAGGAAGTAGTAAATAGAGTCAAGGCAGCTCTATCCTATGGTATGTTGCTCACCCATGTATTCAAGTTCTTTGGAATAAGGCTAAAGGGTGAGAAAGTTACTAAACTCCACCATATAGATCACTACAATGATCGTTCCCTTCGCCGTATGGGTTTTTCTAAAGTTAATGGTCAGTGGACCAGGGACAGAGGAAGGCCAGAGGATGATGAGCCAGTTGAGGGGGAGGAACCATCTTCATCACCCCATGAAGTTATCGGACCCAGTTTTGAGCCTATTAAGGAGCCTGATTTTTCATCTGTTGCACCCTCTTAAGCTGAGCAGTTTCATTCTACTGAGAGGTCAAACCAGCGCCCATCTGCAGAGCTCAGTCAGAAGCAACTATAGTTTATTGTAAGAGAAGCGACCTCTGCACTATCTAGTAGGAGTTCTAGAGAGAGTGGATCTTCTTCTGGAGATTTCACAATGATCCCCCATATTTTTACTCTACATGGGACACTTGCCCAGATGATGACGCACCTAGAAAGACTTGAGCATTCCATGAGTATTCTGAATGGAAGATTATTGCAGCAAAAATTGGGATGGCAAAAGATTGGACCTAGCCATGATTCAAAGGAAATGGCTCGAATGTCTGAGGAGTTTAGACAACTCCGAGCTCAAATTATATCATTTGGTGGTAGGTTCGAGAGGCTAGAGAGCTCCATAGGTATAATTCAACATATAGTCTCTAGGGTCAGTGAGCAAATGGCACCAGTAGCTGTTTAGCTGCCCCCTCAGCCTTGTCAGCCACCCAGACCATCTAGGCCCACATTCACTCTAGTTAATATCTGTACCAAGCCTCCGCATGCTAGTTCTAGACCATCAGCATGAGGTTGTGGAGCTATACCATATTCTTATCTCTCTATAGTTTCATCCTCTAATAAGGATTAGATTAGATTATTTCCTTTAGTATATTTTGTATTAGAATGTCTGTATTAGGATGTTTTGTATTAAAATGTTTGTATTAGGATGTTTATTTTGAAATATTCTACATTGTAACTTTTATTTGGGTATCAAATGTATGAAACTCCTTGCTATCTTAATGAAATATTTACTTTCATGGTATATGACTTCTATTTTTGAACTGAGCTATGGCATGATGAATTTATGGAATGTTCATTTCTTATAAAATGATCACTTTATGTTGTGCATTATTTTGCTTAACTATTTGCATTGAAATTTCTTTTGTATGAAAACCTTATTAAATTATTAAGGGGGAAACAAACATAAATCAAGTGCATATTTCTTCACTTTTCTTTTGTCTTATGACAAAAAGAAGGAGAAGAATATAAGCATACATGGAGAAGAAATATTTTACTTTTTGCAATTAAGGGGGAGAAGAATTTTTACTATTTGCAATTAAGGGGGAGAATAATTTTTACATTTTGCATTTAAGGAGAAGAAGAAAAACTTTAAGTTGGCTTTTGAACTAGTTTTGAAAACTTTATCACAAAGAATTGAGAAGAATGATTTCAAAATAGTGAAACCAAATCAAAATCAATTTTTTGGCACATCAACCTTTTGAAAATAATACTTACTTGGTTTTGAAACTATTTCACATTTAAATCTATTTTTTGACACAAAATGGAAAAGTTTTGGCATGTAGCGCAAAGTTTTGACACATAGTGCAGAGTTTCAGAACAAAATGCAAATTTTGGCATGAAACTTTCATGTTTCAGCATGAATCATCTTAAAAATTTAAATTTTCTAAACTTTAAATGTGAAAAATATCGTTCTGGATATAAACTAAGTGTTACGATACAAAATTCTGCTTTTTGTCATAAGAACTTTGATTTTGGCACAAAATTTTCATTTTTTAACATAAAATCCTCTTGAAAATCTGAATTTTTTAAAGTTTAATGTGAAAAATATCTTTCTGGATACAAATCATGAATTTTAATATAGAATTTAGCTTTTTGACACAAGAACTTTGATTTTAGCATGAAACTTTCACTTTTCAGCATGAAATCTTCTTGAAAACCTGAATTTTCTAAATTTTAATGTAAAAAATGTCTTTCTAAATATAAACCAAGAGTTTTGATACAAAATTCAGCTTTTTGTCATAAGAACTATGATTTTTGCATGAAACTTTCATCATTTCAGCTAAAAAATCTGAATATTTTTGAATTTCACTAATTTTTTTCTAAATTTTCATGTAAAATTTGCATATATTGATAAAAACCATGAGCTCTAATACAAACCTTTGTATTTTGATACAAATCCATACTTTTAGCACATAACTCATGATTTCAGCACAAAATTGGCACTTAAGAGCACATTTTAGTGCTTTCAAACCATCATAAGCACAAACTATCTCAACCTCTTAAAGATCAAAATTGTTGTACTTAGTCATATTGAAATTATTATTTTACTTTAATACTTAATGGTTTTATCATCATAAAAAGAAAAAGATTATTGACCCTACTTTGAATTTGATGATTAAAAAATAGTTAAGTTATTGATGAGTTGGTGTAGAGTTATAATGCAATGCATGCATACATTAGTCATCAAGATGAAGAAGAAGGAATCCAAGTTCTTAATAAGGTCTTTGGTTCGAGAAAGGAAGTTTTGAAGGAGAACAAGACCAATAAAGAATGATTCAAGGCTTAATTGAATGGTATAAAGTTGTTTAGGAATGCATACTATAGAGAAGAATTAAGATGCAAGGACTAGCACTCTTGGATTTATCAAACATATAAGTTTTCTTGACCTTGAAATGAGTTTTGGTATTGTTAAGCAAGTTAGTCGGCTCTTATGCCAGCTATTGATGCACAAAATTGAGTAAACAAAAGTCTGGAGCTAGTTAGTCGGCTCTATAGTCGGCTATTGTGGCTTATACATAGGGTTGATTTCAATTAGTCAGGTTTATAGTCAGCTACTGTGGCTTATACAGTGAGCAAATTTTTGTTAGTCAGCTAGGGAGTTGACTAACACAGTGCAAGGAGCTGTAACAGCTAGCTCTGATACAATTCAGGCTTCGAAACTCTCACTCCGACCACCCTCAACAGTCCAAATGGCTTGTTAACGTTCTAATGTTTTAGAAGACTATAAATACAAGTCCAAATGATAGATTTAAGTGAGTTTTCAAGAGGGGTTGAAGAGCTTTTAAGAGGGATTCAAGTGGATTAAAAGTTTAAAAAGTTTCAGCCCTCTTAATTTTGAAGAGTATCTGTATTCCAAAACACTCAGCCATCAAAGCTCATTCAAGGCTTTGCCAAACTTCATGAGAAGCTTCCTCAAGTGCTCAAAGCCCCATCATTTAAGGAGAAGAAGCTCATTAAAGAGGATACCTACCAAAATTTGTAAAGTGCTATTATTATTTTATTTGTTCATATAGGAGTTGTTTTATTCTGAAATTTGTATCATTGTCAACTTGTTTGAGTTTCAACTTGGTTAAAACTTGTGTTGGGTATGCCAAACCTATAATTGATGATTTGTAAGGCTACCTCGTGCCTGGTAAATGAGAAGCAAATGGTTTAAGATTATATGGCATTTGTTTTCAAAATTATTTTGAGCCTATGATATGCACGTTTTGATAACATGGTAAAATATATATGAAATTTGAAAGCTTGACATGTGTTTTTACATATAAAAATCTGATTTGCTAAAATCTTAAAATGATCATATTATATTATAGTAGGCTTATTTAATGAGTGTGAGCTTATTAAAATCTTAAAATATTTTTTAGAGCCATAAAGCTGAAGAAGGGGATAGGGGGTAGTTGGAGCTTCTATTAGAGTAACTTAGATTCAACATTTTGTTGTAGTTCCATTGAACTATGTATTTTGGCATATAGCCCAAAACATATGATTATGGTTTGTATTAAGGTTATTGTCTTTGAATGTTATGTAGTTATTATCCTTCCTTATCTTATTTATTATGTTATTGGATGCCTTGCATGCCAAGCATGCGGCGAGTTATCACCTTGGGCCACCACCAATGGATCTGGAGCGTCACAACACCACAATGTTAAACAAGATTTCTACTACAAAACATTGCATACATTATCCACATAGCATTGACTTCTTTAGCATTTAGGAGGAAGCTAAAAAATATGATGTTTATATATGGTGAATGTATGCAATGTTTTGGTTTCGATTAGTTTATATATAAAAAAATGGTTTGAGAATTCTATATAAACATATCAAATACCAGAAGCTTAGAATGGTACTCTATTTATGACTATTAGTAATCTGTGTAGATATATAATATTTTATGTTGAGAGTTCAGCCAAAGTTTATTTATATGTTCTGATAACGCGATAGGGTTTGTGAATGAATTATGCCGCTATCAGATTGAGGTGATTTCATTGAAAGGAAGAGTAGTCTTGTAAGTATATTAAGCAAATCTTTTTGAATATATTGGAGCTATCATGCTCTAGATTATTGTTTTTGGTTAATAAAGTTAGGAAGTGGCACCATCTTTAATGCCCTTTACTTCCACCGAAGCCCCATAAGACCGCAGCATTCACTTCCAGTCCTTAGGCGATACCAGAGGTATCCATGACATCACGTAATCCCTCTGCAAGTTGGGCATAGAAAATATATCTAACGACACTCTTCTATAGAGGTTGGTGCTATCAAATTCCATGCCACATCTTCTATGGGCGCTTCCTAAGTGCAGACCCATGGGTCCTAAAAAATGCATCGATCAAGTTCAACCAAGCTTACTGCGACTATATTTTCATCTTTTGATTACTATTAGGAATTGCTGCAATTGGTAGTCTAAAATTAATTGAGGCTAAGAGACCGGCCATGAAAAAAATGGCAAAACAAGATTCGAGATATAACACTCCAAGCCCATCCACTAGTCCAATTAACTTCGTTAGTGAGCTGAAAAATCACGTGGCCCAAAAACCCGAGTGAAAATTAACGGGTAGCAAGTGAATTTGTGTTATAAGCACATTACATATTTCTCTCTTATCCAATATGGGACTAAATATGGAGAATCACAACCTTTCTACCTTATAATGCGATGTCCTTATCGTACGATACAAGCTAGCCAGAATCTATGTCGAGTTAGGTCATTGATGCCATAAGGGTGGCTTCACGCCATGACGGAACTTCACCACCAACCCATGAGTAGCCCTTTCCTCATGCTCATCAACTTTCGTACACTCAGATTGGCTCTGATACTACTTGTAATGTCCAAAACCCATCCGCTAGTCTAATTAACTTCTTTAGCGGACAAAAAAAAATTACGGGCCCAAAACCTCAAGTGAAAATTAACGAGTAGCAAGTGAATTTGAGTTATAAATGCATAACATATTTCTCTCCCAACTTTGTTAGCGGGTGAGCCCGGGGATTACACAAAATTATTCAAAATCCAAAAATAAGTTTCATTTCCCGTGGTCCTTATCCGAAAGCGAACTTTCCTGATTGTTAGAAAGGATAACCATTTATGTCATAAAAGTTGACCGGATATACACGTGTTTCGATCAAGAGGATTTTCACCCTCGTCACCAACCAATTTGAATAAAAAATTGAAGAAATATTGGGACCGTGTCTCATGGATTTTATTTTCAAAAATTCATAATCAAGGTGGCCATAACGCATGAACTTTATCTGAAGAAGCGAAATGTTTGCTGAACTCTATCCTTATGGGTGCATCCAACAAGGTTTTCCAACGCAAAGCATTCATCAATTCCTTTTAATATACGTTACAAAATTTAATATAGGGATAGTGTATTTTGTGCACAACTAATAATAGCTAATGAGAAGATTTTGCGATTAAGAAAATTTTGTTACCATGCAAAGTTTCTTCAAAGCAGTATTGACAACTACGAGACAATATATACTACTGAACTCTATCCTTGCGACTGTATCTGATGAGGGATAAAATCATCATTGTATTATTGATTTCTCACATCAGCGATGAGGTTGCGCCCAATCCAAACACCCTGCTTGTCAGCTGGCCAGCTGGCGTGACATTCTAGTGACAAGGTCAAATTAGCTTTGATGAAGTCGGGCCACCCTGACAACCCGGACCGTCCTTATGCTTCGGCCATCTGAGCCGAGCTATCCTTATTCCTCGGTAACTTGAGCTATCCTTATGCTTCGGCCATCTAAGCCGAGCCATCCTTATTCCTTGGTAACCCGAGCTATCCTTATACTTCGGTCGTCCGAGCCGGGCCATCCTTATTCCTCGGTCATTCGAGCTGATCCATTTTACACTTCGGAAAATCAAGCTATTCCTCATCCAGGCCAGCCATGGCATTCAGAATACCTCTGCGGAATCTAGCACGGGAGAGTCCCTATTCACTGAAATGGAATAAGATTCCAAACAGAAAACATACCAGGAGTGGCCTAGAGCCTACGCAATCGTGGAATCCCAAGGCATCAACCAGCTCTTCTAGCCATCGATCCTCTAACTGACAAGATACAGATCCTACTGATCTCGTAACAAATTCGATTCGAATCCGTTTTAAATCATAACAACTTTCGGCCCCCACGACGTGCCCAAGGAATCAGGTGATCCTCTATAAATACCACAACACTTCGACCTCTCAAGTACACACAGAAATTACCTTGTACACACATTTGGCTTTACGGAATCGATCACTCCATTAGAGCTCTGATCGAGAGATTGGAGGAAGATTCTTCTATGAAAAGTCTTCTCCTCACATCTGCCTGCTGTGAATCTTCACTAACTTGGGCGTCGAAGGGTCCCCCACAGAGGACAACCCCAAGGAAATCCTTTGCGAGCACGGACTGTCTTGCAGGTTCCACCTTGGACATCGAGATCAGAGTTCGGACCCAGAGCCGGAAGCGCACCCGAGTCGGAGAACGGATTTCCATGGCAACAGATTGGTGCTAGAAGAAGGGCCCTCAAGTCCCATAAACTTGTAATCCAGGAGACAAGACTAAAAAACCAGAAGAAGCATCCTCTAATGGCCAATCGAAAGAGAGCCATCTTTGAGGCTTAAGATCAGGCTGCGTCTCAAAGGCCTGATCCAATTAGTGATGTAGCACCTCCACTACCACCACCAGCCGAAACTCCTTCCCCACCGGCAATGGTGGTATCCCTGGACTAGTTCGCCACTCTGGTCCAGTAGGTTCAGGCATTGACCCAGATGATCCAGGGATTCCAGGCAATCCCTGGCCTGCTGTTCCAGCCTCCCAGCCTTGCGAGGAGGCCGCTGCCCTCACTCTGCCTGCAATTCTTCTTCCGATCTGCCTAGGGCGGAGGATCGCGGTCGCCGGCCCGCAAAGGTGGGGTTGGCGCTGCAACGAGCTGGTGGGAGGAGCCCACTCGGATCCAAGCGGGTTCGCTCTCCCTCCCCGGTATCCTCTCGGGACTCAACACCACTGTCATCTTCTCGTCGCCCAATCCCTCCTACCACTCGGGATAAAGGGATTAGGTAGCAGATGCAGGAGATGCGTTAGGAATGGCGTTAGGAGTTAGACACAGTCAGACAAGCCCCTCCGTCCCAGCCAAAGGAGGGGCAGGGCATCCCCTTCTCCGAAAGGATCATGAGGGAAGTGATTCTCCCTCATGTTAATCTCTCCACCATCGAGCCGTACCATGGATCCACCGATGCCGATGACCACCTAAGCAGCTTCAGGTTCATCATGATGTTTCATGAAGCATCGGATGCGATCCCCTATCGAGCCTTCCCCTACACTCTAAGGGGATCCATCCGAACCTGGTTCAACGGCTTGAAGTCAGGTTCCATTGATTCTTTTGACGAACTGAGCTGCTTGCTCATTAGCCAGTTCGTCAGTAGCCGTCGCCATCGATAGAGATCTGATTCTCTCTCTGAAGTTAAGCAGAGAGAGGGGGAATCGCTGAAGAGCTACCTTGGTCGTTTCAACACGGCCCTCCTAGAAGTCGACCATCTCAACCCCGAGGTGGCCATGTCTGCCCTGACCGGAGGGGTATCGAAGGAGGGAGACTTCTACCTTACTCTAGTGGTTAATTACCCGAAGAGCCTTTCGGACATGATGTCCCTGGCGGATAAGTACGCCATGGTTGAGGAATCGAGGAGGTCAGCTCGAGCTAACAGTTGAGGAAGAAGGAGGCGAAGGGCCCAGACAAACAGCGAGCCTACCACCACATTAGCTTGCCTCATCTTCAGAGAGCTCCTCTGCCTCCGTTGCGAGACCGAACCCGGAGCCCAGCTTGAAGGTTCGATCATTACACTCCCCTCGCCGTGCCAAGGGCGCAGATTCTGATGGAGATCGAGCACCAGATTCCTCGACCTCCTCCTCTTCGAGGCAACGGAGCTCGGAGAGATCCTGCCAAGTACAGCCACTTTCATCGGGATCATGGGTGTGACACCGAGGACTGTTGGCATCTCAAGAATGAGATCGAGCGATTGATCCAACGAGGCAGACTGGATTGTTTCAGAGGGCCTCCTGATCCGAACAATGAGGTGAATCACCAGGCTGAACCTCCCAACTCCCACCGCCGAACCCTCCAGTTATCGGCCATGTTAATGTGATAGCTGCGGCTGATTCCCCGTCCTCCTGGCCAAGCGATGACGAAGGCCCATCAAAGAAAGCTCAAGTTGATGAACTCACCTTTTCTAATGAAGACCTTCAGGAGGTACAGTACCCCCATGATGATGCTCTGGTTGTATCTCTAAATCTAAACAATTATGATGTAAGCCGGATTCTAATTGATAGCGGAAGCTCCATTAATGTTTTATACTTTGATGCCTTTGTGAGGTTAATATTTCGGGTAGAAAGTCTTTGACCCGGGGAGTCCACACTGGTGGGCTTCATAGGTGACTCCATAATCCCCGAAGGGGTCATCACTCTGACGGTTCGAGCCGGCACCTAGCCTCGTGTGGCCACTGAGCTTATGGACTTTCTTGTAATCAAGCTTCGGTCTCCTTACAATGCCATTCTTGGCAGGCCGGGATAAATGTCCCTCAAGGCCATCATTTCTATTCCCCACCTCGACATGAAGTTTCCCACCGAATGGGGAATGGGGATTGTTCGGGGAAGTCAGATTATAGCTCGGCATTGCTTTGTCGCCGACCTTCAGTCCAAAAGACCCGAGGTGGATGGACTGGATGCCCGAGAGGATTTTGCTGAACAATGAGGAGAGCCAGCCAATGAATTGGAGGAGGTACCACTCAGCGAAGCTTGGCCAGACCAAACCGTAAAGATTGGACCACAACTGGAAGAAAAGCCTCGGCAGAAGTTAATCGAATTCCTTTGGAGGAATGCCGATGTCTTCGCCTGGTCCGCATCAGACATGCTTGGAGTCAACCCAGATGTCCTAGTTCACCGCCTCAGTATGGACGAGATAATTCGGCCAATCAAGCAAAAGAAAAGAAGCTTCACCCCCGAACGCCAGAGAGCCATTGAAGAGGAGGTGGATAAGCTTATCAAAGCCAACTTCATCTGAGAAGTCAATTATCCTGATTGGCTGGCAAATGTGGTTATGGTAAAAAAGTCAAATGGCAAATGAAGGATCTGCATCGACTTCACCGACCTTAACAAAGCCTGCCCGAAAGACAGCTTCCCTCTTCCTCGAATCGACCAACTTGTGGACTCAACTTTAGGCCACCAGATGCTGACCTTTATGGATGCCTATTCAGGCTACAACCAGATTCGGATGGCACCCGAAGATGAGGAAAAGACTACCTTCATCACCGACCGAGGTATCTATTGCTACCGAGTTATGCCTTTTGGTTTGAAAAATATAGGTGCCACCTACCAAAGGCTGGTTAATAAAATTTTCAAAGAGCAAATCGGTCAGAACATGGAGGTCTATGTTAACGATATACTAGTGAAGAGCAAGGAAGCATCCCACCATATCGAGGACCTTGCAGAAAGCTTCAAGATGCTTCGGAAGTATCAAATGAAGCTCAACCCTACCAAATGTGCTTTCGGGGTCAACTATGGGAAATTCCTCGGCTTCATGGTCTATCAACGGGGCACCAAAGCGAATATCCAAAGATACAGGCCTTGCGGCAGATGGCCCCTCCTGGGTCGATCAAGGACGTGCAACGCCTCACCAGAAGGATAGTGGCCCTTAGTCGTTTCATTGCTCGATCAGCCGAAAAGTGCCTTCCCTTCTTCAAAGCTCTTCGATCAGCCAAAAACTTCCAATGGACCTCATATTGCCAAAAATCCTTTGAAGACCTCAAGAAATACCTCATCTCACCTCCTCTCCTCAGTAGTCCAAAGCCAGGCGAAACGCTGAGCCTGTACCTCGTGGTCTCTGAGAATGCTGTTGGCTCGATGCTAATCAGAGAAGAGGGAAGAATTCAAAAGCCTATTTATTATGTCAGCAAATTGCTCAAAGATGCTGAGACGACGTACACTCGAGTGGAGAAGATGGTTCTGGCCCTAGTAACATCGGTCCGGAAGCTACGGCCATACTTCCAAGCGCACACCATCACCGTCCTAACTGACCAACCCATCAAGGCAATCATCCATCGTCCGAAAGCATCGGGAAGAATGACCAAGTGGGCTGTCGAACTAAGCGAGCATGACATTCAGTACCATCCTCATTCGGCCATCAAGGCCCAGGTCCTGGCGAATTCCTCCTCGAATGCACCATGCCCAAAGATGGTTCTGCTTCGGACACCCCTGGGCAACCAAAGCCCTGTGCTCCATGGTTATTTCACACCGACGGATCCTCCAGCGCAAGCGGTTCTGATGCCGGTCTGGTCCTCACCAACCCAAGGGTGCTACTTTTGAATATGGCATCCACTTCTCCTTCCCAGCCTCAAATAATGAAGCAGAATGAGGCCCTGCTCGCCGAGCTCCGCATCGCCCGAGCTCAATGTTGAAAAACTGAATGCCTACACTGACTCTCAATTAGTGGTGGGCCAGGTACGAGGTGAATTTGAAGCTCAAGAACTGAACATGATTCGGTATCTTCAGAAGGTGCGTGATCTATCTTCTTGTTTCAATGAATTTAAGATCATCCAGGTCCCAAGGGCAGAAAATGCACGCGCCGACCTTCTGTCTCGTCTGACGACAATGGACTCAATGGACCTTGAACGAAGTTTCCACTTGGAAATCCTGGAGAAGTCCAACATCACCGATGCTGATCAGATGATGCAAATTGACACTGAACCATCCTGGATAGACCTCTTGCACAAGTATCTCAAAGAAGGGCTGCTGCCCACTGATGGAAGAGAAGCGAGGAGGCTAAAGATGCAGTCGTCTCACTATGTCCTGATCGATGATTGGCTGTATAAGCGATCCTTCTTCATGCCATTACTCAAATGCCTCCATCCATCAGAAGCCAATTATGCTCTTCGGAAGGTTCATGAAGGCATTTGTGGCAACCACCTCGACAGCCACGCCCTATGCCACAAAGTGCTACACCAAGGATATTATTGGCCGACGATGTAGAAGAATGCAGATGACCTTGTCCGAGCCTGTGATGCATGCCAACGACACTTAAATATCCAGAGGCTCCCATCTGCCCACCTGACTTCCATATCATCCCCCTGGCCTTTCGCCAAGTGGGGAATAGATATTCTTGGCCCTTTCCCCCTTGCAACGGGACAAAGGAAGTTTTTATTCGTTGAAATTGATTATTTTACTACGTGGGTTGAAGCTGAAGCAGTCGCCCAGATAATAGAGGCTCGAGCTAAGGATTTCGTATGGAGGTCCATCATCATTTGTTTCGGCCTTCCCCACACTATCATCACGATAACGAGAAGCAGTTTGACAATCCCAAGTTTCGAGAGTTCTGTGAGGATCATGCATTTTCCATCGCCTAACTTCGGTCGGACATCCTCAAGCTAATGGAGAAGCCAAGGTAACTAACCGAACTCTTTTGCATGGAATTAAAGCTCGGCTCAACCAAGCACGAGGCAGATGGGCAGAGGAGCTCCATCATGTGCTGTGGGCATACCGAACCACTGAGAGGACTCCCACGGGCCAAACTCCCTTCAAGATGGCTTTCGGCACAGAAGCAGTTATTCCCGTGGAGGTTGGGGTCCCCTCTCCTTGCACCGAAGGCTACTCGAAAGAATCTAATGATGAACAACTCCGAACTGATCTTGACTTAATAGAAGAAGTCAGGGAGAAAGCCTGGATCCGCATGGCGGCCTACCAACAAAGAATCACCCGCTATCATTCTACCAAGTTAAAGGAAAGCTCTTCCTTCCAGGCGATCTGGTACTTCGAAAGGCATCTGTCTCAAAACCTCTGGAGCAAAGAAAGCTGTCCCCTAATTGGAAGGCTCCTTATCAAATTACAGAAGTAATCAGACCCTGCACCTATAAGCTCCAAGATCTAAATGGGAAATCCATTCCTCGGATATGGAACTCGAATAATCTCCGTGTGTATCATCAATAAGAGTTTATAAATCCTCGACCGGGCTGAGCGATCTCTGAATCTTGTAGCGCCAAGTAAAATATAATCTTTTATAAATCCTCGGCCGAGCCGACCAATCTTCGAACCTTGGCAGCCCAAGTAAAATATAATCTTTTGTAAATCCTCGGCCGGGCCGAGCGATCTCCGAACCTTGGCAGTGCCAAGTAAAATATAATCTTTTATAAATCCTTGGCCGGACCGAGCGATCTCTGAACCTTGGCAGTGCCAAGTAAAATATAATCTTTTGTAAATCCTCGGCCGGGCCGAGCGATCTCCGAACCTTGGTAGCGCCAAGTAAAATATAATCTTTTATGAAGCCTCGGCCAGAGCCAAGTGCATCTGTTATTTTGAGAAGCCTCGGCCATAGCCGAAATGCATTTGTTTTCTAAAAGCCTCACCAGAGCCAAAGTGCATCTGTTATTCTGAGAAGCCTCAACCAGAGCGAAGTGCATCTGTTATTATGAAAAGCCTCGGCCAGAGCCGAAGTGCATCTCTTATTATCAAAAGCCTCGGCCAGAGCTAAAGTGCATCTCTTATTATGAAAAGCCTTGGCCAGAGCCGAAGTGCATCTCTTATGAAAACCTCGGCCAGAGCCGAAGTGCATCTCTTATTATGAAAGCCGAAGTGCATCTCTTATTATGAAAAGCCTCGGCCAGAGCCGAAGTGCATCTCTTATTATGAAAAGCCTCGGCCAGAGCCAAAGTGCATCTCTTATTATGAAAAGCTCAGACAAAGCCGAAGCGCATCTCTTGCTACCAGAACCCTCGGCCAAAGCCGAATCAAATTTCTTGTTAATCTTTGAAGCCTTGGACAAAGCCAAGTGGCCCCGGCGGTTCTGCAGTAACGGCAAGGTTAGTTAATTTCTCAGACATTTTAACGCAATTGAACATCTTATCATACTTCAGTGCAAATAAGCAATCCCTCTCTCTGCCCATCAGTGGAATTGTGCAAATCTTTCCTCCTTAGGAAAAGACCTACTTAGCCCCTTTTTATCGGGCCGCGCCTATCTTGTGAACCAGTAAGGTTGCTCAGACCTCCCTCTGACTTGAACAGAGACTAGTACCTCCTCTGAAAGGGGTCAAACACTATGAAAATGCCTAATAAAGGTAGTGCTACCCAAACACAATCGAAGGTTTACGAGCCGAGCATGACTCGGTACACCTAAAAGAGCAAGACTGCATGGTCACGCCAAAAGCAAAAAGCAAACATCTGCAAACATTTGAAAAAAGAAGAAAGAACGAAAGACTTTCTTTATTTCGTTAATCGATGAGAAATACAACCTCTCAAGAGGCGTTACAAGTGCATCAAAGCACAGAAATACAAGTAAAATAAAAGACTCGGTCGAGCAGCTTCTGTTAAGCCACTGGTTAATCCCAAAGAACAAAGCAAGCCATCTACGAATCCTTCGGAGGAATACGTGGAGGGATCATGACCAGGCCAAGGGCCCGTGGATGCTTATGCCAATGGAGCATCCCCCCAAGCGGAGTGCTGGACTGCTAGTCACTGCACAACAACATAAACAGGGGACCAGCAGACCCACACAGCCCTCCTCCCTCTTCACATGGCGAAAGATTCCTCAGGCAGGTGAACTAAGGGATTCAAGCTAAGGAAGGGGTGAAATTCATGCTAGTCATGGGGGCACGTATGTCGTGCATTTCCTGTGATCCCCATGATCAGCAACAAAGGACACATAGGAAGCGCATTCGTGTGCTCCCCATATGACTTCTGCGGGCCTTTTGTGTGCTCTCTATATGACCTCCGAGATTTCCTTCCTTGAGGACTATCTTCTTTTCAGCAGCTTCTCTATCACCCCAGCTATCTGGGACGAGCCAGCTTTCAAAAGGGAAGCTCATCTTTCTACTCTCAATTTCAAGGAAATAGATGCCATGGAAACTTTTACAACTCACAGAAAAAAATCCTTGGGAGATAGTCTAACACGGCCCGCACTCCCCATTTTATAGGCAAATAGACCGGGAGCAGGCATTGAAGCAAAAAGCCCCGGGATTCAAAACGTGGTAGCTCAAATAAAAAGAACGCTTTTCAAAGCGCACCGAACGCATTTCCCAAACCATGACGCAAGGAAAAATTTTTCTCTGATCTCGAATCAAGAGCCTTAAATGCAGGAAATCGTCCGCAGGTCCTTGAAATACGAATGGGCCTGGAAAATCTCCTAGTGAAAATGACACCCTCCAATGGTGAACGAATGCTTATCTCGAACATTAAAAAGACCCACGTTGGAGAGGACCAACGGGATAAATGACTTAGGCAAGTAACGAAGTGTCCTTTGGCAAGTTACAAAGCTATTTTAGCCATCTCAGCAAAAGAAAGCCAACCAACCTTGAAAATACAAGGCACTACAGAGTAATAAAAAAGGCGCAGAAGCCAAGTACTCCTCAATAAAGACACGTCGATACCTCCCGCTTCGGCCTGAAGCCAAACCACCCATTATGTTTCGGCATAAACCGAGACATCACTTTTTACTTTGACTCAAAGCCAAAATAGTCTCCTTACTTGGAAAAAGCTGAGGTATCCCTTTTTAATTCGGTAAAAACCAAACGTTCCCTTATTCTTCGGTTCAAACCGAGATAGCTATTCTCGCCCCAACGCTCACGGGACACTCCTTATGCTTCAGCAAAACCGAGTTATATACTACACTCCGACTGGAACTTATGAGTTCCCCTTACTTTGGCTAAAACGAGAAAATCATACCTTAGTCTCGACAAGATCACTAGAGATCCCCGAGGGGGGTTCGTTTGTAAGACTCACATGATGAGAACGAACGTTTTGAAGATGGCAGCGAACACGAAAGTTACAAAAATTCTTTTTTATTCATCATAAAAGGAAAAAAAAAAAAAAAAAGAAAAAGGCACGCAAGCCCTCAACGGGGCTTATCGTCTCCACCGGTCGCTGCCAAGCCTCCCCATGCCGTAAACTTAGCTCGGCAGTAAGAATAGCGATTTGTTGCTGGAGAGTCACCACTTGCCCTTCCAGTTGACTGTTGATCCGACTAAGGAGCTCGTGCTCCCTCGTTGAGATGGCCAAGTATTCTTCAACCATCTTCCAGAGTCGGTCATGCTCTGTGAGCATCAACAACAGGTCCTTCCTGTCAATAGTTACCAGAACGTGGCTCCGGTGGGGGCTCCCTCGCGGAAGGGCCTGCCCCCCGTGGCCATTATCGCCATTATTTGGCGCCCCAGTTGACTGCCCTTTATTTTCAGAAGCCATCCTACTATCCTAAATTTTGGGAGGTCAATAGGAGAAGCGATTAATGATGGCATCCCCCCATCAATATTTAAACTACTTCTGGTGGGTATTTCGATCGCCCGAGCTATCAATTCCAACATAACCATTGCAAAACTCGCCATGCGTCACTGCGTCGGTGGGTGCTCGCTGGAAACGAAGAGTTGCGTCCCCTTCCTGAGGAGGATAAATAAATAGCAACGAGGTGCTCGAGAGGCGCCCTCATCTCGGGATCAGACTCCCTTCAATCTTCCAGACCCCTTCGAACTAAATATCCTTGAAATAATGCAAAAAAGAGGAAAAAGGCTACATCCAGAGAAACTCTGTAATGACGACGGACCCTACACAGATCATCTAGGGTTACCTCAGAAGCAACCTTGCCTGGCCACTCATATTGGCTGAACAGGGGGTAAGACATGAATAGACAGGCAAGGGCACAAAGAAGGAGCAAAAAATCTATGCGGTAGGGACAAAGGGACATTGCAGAAGGAATGCCGCTCCAGCCCTTTTTAAATAAGCGCTTCAGAAAGAAAGCCCTAAACACCAAAGGCCCCAATACGGGCGCCAGAAATAAAGGAGTACTGCCATGTGGAGCTCCCAAATCACAGCTTGCGATAAACTAGGCATATTTTTCCTAAGCCATGGCAAAAATGATGACGAAACAGCGGCCCGTCATTTACGAGATCATCATTGCCCACCTTTTTGAATCCCCCGAATAAGATTGCTCTAGAATTCTACTCCCTATATCCAAAATTAAACTTCGGACTAGGGAGTGGGAGCATGTGATGAGGGGTAAAATCATCATTATATTATTGATCACTTACATCAGTGATGAGGTCACGCCCAATCCAAACACCCTGCTTGCCAGCAGGCCAGCTGGCGTGACATTCTAGTGACAAGGTCAAATTAGCTTTGATGAAGTCGGGTCACCCTGACAACCCGGATCGTCCATATGTTTTGGCCATCTAAGCCGAGCTATCCTTATTCCTCGATGACCTGAGCTATCCTTATGCTTCGGCCATCTGAGCTGAGCCATCCTTATTCCTCGGTAACCCGAGCTATCCTTATACTTCGGTCATCCGAGCCGGGCCATCCTTATTCCTCAGTCATTCGAGCCGATCTATTTTACACTTCGGAAATCAAGCTATTCCTCATCCAGGCCAGCCATGGCATTCAGAATACCTCTACGGAATCTGGCACGGGAGAATCCCTATTCGCTGAAACGGAATAAGATTCCAAACAGAGAATCATACCCAGGAGTGGCCTAGAGCCTACGCAATTGTGGAATCCCAAGGCATCAGCCAGCTCTCCTAGCCATCGATCCTCTAACTGACAAGATATATACAGATCCTACCGATCTCGTAACAAACTCGATTCAAATCCGTTTCAAATCATAACAACTTTCGGCCCCCACGATTCTCTCAGGGAATCAGGTGATCCTCTATAAATACCATAACACTTCAACCTCTCAGGTATGCATAGAAATTACCTTGTACACACATTTGGCTTTACAGAATTGATCACTCCATTAGAGCTCTGATCGAGAGCTTGAAGGAAGATTCTTTTGTGAAAAGTCTTCTCCTCACATCTGCTTGCTGTAAATCTCCACTGACTTGGGCATCGGAGGGTCCCCCGCAGAGGATAACCCCAAGGAAATCCTTTGCAAGCGTGGACTATCTTGCAGGTTCCATCCCAGACATCGAGATCAGAGTTCGGACCCGGAGCAGGAAGCGTACCCGAGTCGGAGAATGGATTTTCGCAGCAACAGTATCCAAAAAGGTTTTTCAACACAAACCATTCATCAATTTCTTTTAAGATATGTTACAAAACTAAATATAGGGATCATGTATTTTGTTAACGACTATAATAGCTAATTAGAAGATTTTGCGATCAACGAGGACCCACGCGTTAAGAAAATATTATTATCAAGATGAGTTTTTTCACAAACCAACTGATAACTACGAAGCAATGTATGCTAAACTCTATTCTTACAAGTGTATCTAAAAAGATTTTTCAACGCAAACTATTCATCATTTCTTTTAAGATGCATTACAAAATTTAATATAAGGATCCATGAGGGCCGACCGCTTTAAGAAAATTTTGTTACCATATCGCGCAACTATGACGCAAGTCTATCCTTACGAGTGTATCTAAAAAGATTTTGCAACACAAAACTATTCATTATTTCTTTTAAGATAGATTATGAAATTAAATCGGCATTAGTATTCGAACAATCGAGAGAACACTGGATAAACATCCAATGCGAATCTGGACACATGGGGCCTCAAAAATCAATCGATCTGGTCCAACCAAGCTAACTGTGACTATATTTTCCATTGGAATGGTGGATGGATGACTAACAAGTGTATGGACAACCATTTTGTAATTGATTTATTATTTAATAGATACCACGGTTTTAGATAAAAATATGTCATTGATGAATGATATGTATAAAATTTAAAATAGATATATATTTTTAAAAATAGTTACCTTGGGCGCAATGAAATAAATTTCATCTATGAAAATGTTTAAACATATATAAAGTTATTAATTAATATCAATTTCATTAAGAAAAAAGTAATTAATATCAATATTTCATTAAGAAAAAAAAAAGGGAGACAAGGAAAAAAAGGGCTGATCATTACTTTATATGAGATACATATAAATTTGAATTAGATGGTGTAAAAGAGTTTTGAACGTGATGAATATTCTATATATGGAGCACTACAACAAAAAGTAGGAGTAGCAACCCTTTTTTGGCGATGCAGGGGCGAAGTGTGGGAATTCACGTAGCCTGCCGACGCTTTCTAAAGCGTCGGCAGGCTTTACACTAATTTTACCGACTCAACCCCCCCCCCCCCAAGCCCTCGATCGCCACCCGCTAGCCGCCAGTGCCCTAACCCTCCTGATCAAGTGCCTCCCCCCCCCCCCCCCCCCCAGCCGCCCCCGAGCTAACCCCCTAGCTAATCCCTTCGCGGTGAGTCTCCTTTCTATTCCAGTGACAAGGTCAAATTAGCTTTGATGAAGTCGTGTCACCCTGACAACACGGACTGTCCTTATGTTTCGGCCATCTAAGCCGAGCTATCCTTATTCCTCGATGACCCGAGCTATCCTTATGCTTCGGCCATCTGAGCTGAGCCATCCTTATTCCTCGGTAACCCAAGCTATCCTTATACTTCGGTCGTCCGAGCCGGGCCATCCTTATTCCTCAGTCATTCAAGCCGATCCATTTTACACTTCGGAAAATCAAGCTATTCCTCATCCAGGCCAGCCACGGCATTCAGAATACCTCTACGAAATCTGGCACGGGAGAGTCCCTATTCGCTGAAACGGAATAAGATTCCAAACAGAGAATCATACCCAGGAGTGGCCTAGAGCCTACGCAATTGTGGAATCCCAAGGCATTAGCCAGCTCTCCTAGCCATCGATCCTCTAACTGACAAGATATATACAGATCCTACCGATCTCGTAACAAACTTGATTCAAATCCGTTTCAAATCATAACAACTTTCGGCCCCCACGATGCTCCCAGGGAATCAGGTGATCCTCTATAAATACCACAACACTTCAACCTCTCAGGTACGCACAGAAATTACCTTGTACACACATTGGGCTTTACAGAATTGATCACTCCATTAGAGCTCTGATCGAGAGCTTGAAGGAAGATTCTTTTGTGAAAAGTCTTCTCCTCACATCTGCTTGCTGTAAATCTCCACTGACTTGGGCGTCGGAGGGTCCCTCGCAGAGGATAACCCCAAGGAAATCCTTTGCAAGCGCGGACTATCTTGTAGGTTCCACCCCAGACATCGAGATCAGAGTTTGGACCCAGAGCAGGAAGCGCACCCGAGTCGAAGAACGGATTTTTGCGGCAACAGTATCCAAAAAGGTTTTTCAACACAAACCATTCATCAATTTCTTTTAAGATATGTTACAAAATTAAATATAGGGATCGTGTATTTTGTTAACGACTATAATAGCTAATTAGAAGATTTTGCGATCAACGAGGACCCACGCGTTAAGAAAATATTATTATTAAGATGAGTTTTTTCACAAACCAACTGACAACTACGAAGCAATGTATGCTGAACTCTATTCTTACAAGTGTATCTAAAAAGATTTTTCAACGCAAACTATTCGTCATTTCTTTTAAGATGCATTACGAAATTTAATATAAGGATCCATGAGGGCCGACCGCTTTAAGAAAATTTTGTTACCATATCGCGCAACTATGACGCAATTCTATCCTTACGAGTGTATCTAAAAGATATTGCAACACAAAACTATTCATTATTTCTTTTAAGATAGATTATGAAATTAAATCGGCATTAGTATTCGAACAATCGAGAGAACACTGGATAAACATCCAATGCGAATCTGGACACAGGGGCCTCAAAAATCAATCGATCTGGTCCAACCAAGCTAACTGTGACTATATTTTCCATTGGAATGGTGGATGGATGACTAACAAGTGTATGGACAACCATTTGTAATTTATTTATTATTTAATAGATACCACGGTTTTAGATAAAAATATGTCATTGATGAATGATATGTATAAAATTTAAAATAGATAGATATTTTAAAAATAGTTACCTTGGGCGCAATGAAATAAATTTCATCTATGAAAATGTTTCAACATATATAAAGTCATTAATTAATATCAATTTCATTAAGAAAAAAAAGTAATTAATATCAATATTCATTAAGAAAAAAAAAGGGAGACAAGGAAAAAAAGGGCTGATCATTACTTTATATGAGATACATATAAATTTGAATTAGATGGTGTAAAAGAGTTTTGAACGTGATGAATATTCTATATATGGAGCACTACAACAAAAAGCAGGAGTAGCAACCCTTTTTGGTGACGCAGGGGCGAAGTGTGGGAATTCACGTAGCCTGCCGACGCTTTCTAAAGTCGGCAGGCTTTACACTAATTTTACCGACTCAACCCCCCCCCCCCCCCCCCCCCAAGCCCTCGATCGCCAGCCGCCAGTGCCCTAACCCTCCTGATCAAGTGCCTCCCCCCCCAACCCCCCCACCCCCCCCCCCCCCCAGAGCTAACCCCCTAGCTAATCCCTTCGCGGTGAGTCTCCTTTCTATTCTTGACTCCCCCCCCCCCCCCCCCCCCCGCCCTGCCGAGCTAACCCCCGAGCTAATCCCTTCGCAGTGAGTCTCCTTTCTATTCTGGACTCCCCCCCCCGCTAGCCCCCGAGCTAATCCCTTCGCAGTGAGTCTCCTTTCTATTCTGGACTCTATGTGCTGATCTTCTTGCTTTTTCACTTTATGTTGTAGATCTGAGGAGGATCGACTAAGTTCGGTCTTTGCTGACCTGATCTGGAGAAGAAATTACTACAGAGATTAGAGGATCTGAACTCTAGGTATTGACCTGTTCGAGACGCATGATTTCGGGGTTTTGTGGAACCTTAGGTGTAATTTCATTCTGAGCATATGGTGTTAGATCTAATTCTATGGAGCTGCTTATCTTGAGCATGATGTGATCTTCTTTGTTACCCCTTCCATCGATTTTCGTTTGCTAAATGTTGCTGTAGTTAATTTTGAACCTTTGTTGTACTTCGAATTCGATTAACTTGGTGTTTTTGACGAAATTCTTGTTGGGTAATGGGCCAAAATAGGTCATGAAAACCCTAATGGGCCTTGAAAGCCCATTAACCCCTTATGTATGTGAATGAGAAATTGCGGGAACATTTAGTCCCACATCGAAAAGAACAAGGAAGGAAGGTTCACTTATATAGAAACCTCCTCCTTAAGCCTGTGTTCCTTCGGCTCACCATAGAAGGAGAGCTTGAGGGTGATGCGAAGCATCACCCTCGCGCACGCGCACGCGCACGCGCACGCGCGTGTGCGAAGGGCGCAATGGGCGCTTTGTAGGCGCACTTTGCACTTCGCCTACAAAGTTGATCATGACCGTTGATGATTTGACCGTTGGAAGGTTGACCAGTCAACTGGTCAAGGTTGACCAGTCAACGTTTGACCGTGCGAAGTGCAAAGTGCGCCTACAAAGCGCCCATTGCGCCCTTCGCACACGCGCGTGCGCGTGCGCGTGCGCGAGGGTGATGCTTCGCATCACCCTCAAGCTCTCCTTCTATGGTGAGCCGAAGGAACACAGGCTTAAGGAGGAGGTTTCTATATAAGTGAACCTTCCTTCCTTGTTCTTTTCGATGTGGGACTAAATGTCCCCGCAATTTCTCATTCACATACATAAGGGGTTAATGGGCTTTCAAGGCCCATTAGGGTTTCATGACCTATTTTGGCCCATTACCCAACAATTCTAGCAACTGAGCAGAAGGCATAGCAGTCGCAGTGTTTGATGGATAAATATAGGTTGCTTTCGATTTATGTTGGAAAATCAATGGCATTAGCATTTTAATGGCTCTTTCTCAAATTCATTCGAGCATGTTTTTATTGACTTATCTTATGTTAAGCGTGCACAACCATTTAAACTTGGTCTCTCTGCTATCTAGTTGGTTTTCTAATCAATGATGACCTAAACAACCCTTGTCCACTTTTTACCACAATTTGGTCAGATTTTATCATGTTGCATAGAACAGTGGATGCCCTAACATTAACATGTATCAAATTGGGATCCATTTCATAGTTATTGACATATTTTTATGACTGAATGTCAACACGATGTCAACACTACTTTCTCATCTGGACTTAGAGACCGGTCCTGACAATGTTTGCAATCACAGTCATTATTCAGAAGAGTTTAATGTTTACATTTATAAATGATAAAGTTAATGTGTATTATAGATGGCAAGGACAAGCAGAAAGGCCTTTGCTTTGTGCTGAAGGATTAGAAGCCATTAGATGTATATCCTTTATAAATTGTGATGAAAGTTGTAAAATGTTGATCGAGATTTTCTTTACAAAAGATCTGGATCTTGCTAAGAAACAATAGTGCAGAAAATTTCATATAGTTGCCGCTAGGTTATCTTACACAATCAGTGTGAAAAATTGATTTGATACCTGTTGGTATCCCCAATGGGTAACAGCTCTTGCATGGTTTCTCTGACCATTTGTGTCTGACTAGCAAAAATTGGAGGAACAAGGAACAATGGGTAACAGCTCGAGGCTATATACGAAACCTAATGTAGTTAGCCAATATATCATTTCTCTTTGTCACTACTTCAAGAAGCAACTGCAAATATTCTTTGATATCATTGAATCTTCATCATCATGGATTGCTGTGTCCAGAGAAAAGGATTAGTGATAACATTCTGCACAACTAAATCACAAAGTACGTCTTAGTTTGAATAATAGATTTCATGTTAAGAATTGTACTAATTTTTCTTAGTTAAAATTCTGTTTAGTGTCTTAGATCAAGGTTCAAATTGAGGAGATAGAGGTTTTAAACCTTTGAGCTAATAGCTTTTATGATTTTTCCAATTTCAAATATTACTGAAATATAATAAGCAATAGAGACACTAAAAGATAACAAAAATTTTAAATGATAAAACAATTAACTAGCAAATAATTGATATAGAATAGGCTTTAAATTAAGTTCTCCATTGAAATTGCTGGTTTTATAAATTAATACATGAATTATAAATTAATACATGAAATTAATACACATGAAACTCAAAAATAATATTTTTATTTATCAACAAATGGCTAGTGTTTATTGAGTCGTTGAGGTGTTTATTTGAAGCAAGTTACTATTTAATACAAATTTTGAATAGTCAGTAAAATATCTAATTGTTGATATAAATTTTTGAAAAATAAGATTTTTGCAACCTACGGTATAGAGCTACCAAAAATTAGCTAGATTTTGTTGAACCTAACCATGGAAATTTCTATTTGCACCACTCCATATGCTCAGTACATCCTCCGGATTAAAAAAAAAAAAAATCCTAAACTATCCTTATCACTCCCTTGACCCGTCTCCTTCCCCCCTCCCTTCCTCGGCACTAACGCACCCCCCTCTCCTCCCCCCTTCCTGGTACTGTCCCCCACCCCTTCCCTCCGGCCCCTCTCTCCTCCTCTCTCTCTTTCCGGCAGCCCCCTCTCCCTCTCCTTCCCCTTCGACACCGCCCCCACCCCTCCCTCTAACCCTGGTCTCCTCCCCACTCTCCGGCCTCGGCGCCCCCCGGCACCGCCTCCTCCCCCCTCCCTGGCATGGAGATCGGGGCCGAGGGAAGGGGGTGGGTGGGGGGCGGTATCGGGGACGAGAGGGGAGGAGATGGGGGTCGGAGGGAGGGGTGGGGGAAGGAGGAGACGGATCACGGGGGTGATAAGGGTAGTTTATGATTTTTTTTTTTAATCCAAGGCGTGTACTGAGCATATGGAGTGGTGCAAATAGAAATTCCCCCAAACCTTTCTTCTAGCCAACAATCAACAAGGGTGGAAGAGAGGAGTGGAAATTTCACTCCATTAAAGTTTTGATATGTAGAAGATCAAAGGTGATAGAGCAGCTATTGGTGTTGAATTAGATAAAGATGTCAAATGGGCCAGATTAGTACGAATTGGCCTGTTGGTCACCATATGGTGCCGGCATGGCTAGTTACAGTATATGGGCCATGTTAGCATGGCTTGTTAGTGCTGGAGCGTCAGCTTGGCTTGGCACACATGCTTGGCTTAGGGTGGGCTAGGCCATGCCAGCCCATTGGACCAGCTTGCATGTCGGCCTATAGTGCCGGCTCATAATATTATACTGAAAATAGAATTTTTTTAACTCACTTTCTTGTCTAATTTTAATTTGAGACTAGGTGGCTTGAGGGTTGCATTCTCATGTTCTTCCAATGGCGGATCAAATGATCGGTTCCCTTGAAAGTGTCATAGCTATAATTCTACATACAGACTCTATGGATTGCATGAAGCTCCTTGCCACAATATTTTTGATGTTGAAGTGCTGCTAGACTTTAGAGGTTCTATGTTTAACTTTGCACCTTATGGTCGTTGATATGATACCAATGGCAGCAGTTTGTCTAGGGATACTGCGATTGATCAGTGGCTACTGTGCCTCATACTTCACCGTATCGATATCAAACTCGAACCCTTGGTGATGAGATTGGTGAGAGCTACTTCAAATAACATAAATAACCATAGAAACTAACCGTCTATGGCCATTGGAAATGATAAATAGGTATTCTTAAAACAAAAACAGAATACTTTTACAAACAATCCATTTTTGCTCCTTTTCAATCCGGCTTAGCGTGCTAGCCTACCAAGACAAGCTTGCATTTCAGACTCATTACAGGCTATTATGTCGAAATGGCCTACAGGCCTTTAGGTAGGTGGCCCGACACATCTTGTGTAGCAGCCCCACTAGGTCAAACACGATCTATCTGGCGCTGGTCTTCGTTTTACATATCTAGAATTAGACAGTGATGGAGCTCTAATCTATGAGGTATTAGTGAAGGAAGTTTGGATCGGGATATCTCATTAAAATATCAACCTCAAGGGTCATTATAAAATTAATTAAATTCTGAGCATAGAAACCTAAAAAATTCAATAAGATTAGGATTCTCGGAAAACATATATTATTAATAATATAATTTTACTTCATCTATAATCATTTTATATAATTAAAAATTTAGTGTATGAAAAAAAGCATGAGCACCAATCAAATGGATACAGACGTTAAAGAGAATTGAAGGGCTATAAATAGAACAATCAGGCGGCGTGTGTATATATATATATATATATATATTATAGAATTAATTTTGTTTACCTGCGATATCATCGGAGCCTTTCTTTCGGCTTACTCTGCCTAAATGGGAGAGGTCTCTAATGGAAAGGCTCGAAACCTACGGTGGTTCTTCGCTTCTGTCATGGAATTCTGCGGAAGAATGAAAGGATCCTTCCCGCTTTCTTGACTCCACGTTGGTGGTAAGGCTCCAGTCCAGAGCCTGGAAACGGAACTTTCTCACGTCCCATACAGGATGTGGGTTGAGCGGGCATGGGGATGATGGACGTGAACCATTTGGATCCGAATTAAGTTGGTCACCCAAACACATTCTTCACTGCAGCCGCATGCTGCTTTTCCCATCCAGCAACCACCAAGATGCGACTTGTTTGATCAGGGAGCACCATTCTACCATGGAAGCTAATCGAAATTTTGGGATGCTTGGAGGCATGCTTTTCAAAAACTTTAATCATTTTAAAAATAAACATCGCCAAAAACCCTAATTTCCAAGATCGCCTTTATGCAATTCAAAAGGTAAATCAATTAAAATATAAAATAAATGATTAAGAAAAATATCTGGATTGCTAAATCCAACAATTTCAAGAGCCACACAAGTATATGCCCTCCAAAGGTGATCCACATGAGAATGGATTCGAAGAAGCACTCTTATTTGCTTGCTAGAACCTTCCTAGCAGCCTTTTGATCATATGAAGCCTTCTAATGTCTCTTTGGACTTTCTGCTCTTCAAAAGCTTTCCAACAAGCCTCTACACACTCTAATAGCCTTCCTTTATCTCAACTTAGGGCCTTGTCTTAATATGATAGTGATATTAAGACAAAGGAAGAAGGAGAAGGAGGGCTTATGGTTTCTCTATTTTTCTTTCTTTCTTTCTTTCTTTCTTTCTATTCATAGAATCTCTTTTGTCGCCTCCTTTAAATAGAAACGAAGGGGCAGCAATTAGAGGCGTTGGATGAAGAAAAAGAGTGCCATCCAAGAGACATAAAGAGGGGGGGAGACGCTTTACATGAGGAGTGTTCTCATCCACTCCGAGGGGGCGCCAAGTGTCCAAGGGGTCTTTGGTTCAAACCTCTACAAGCCCATATTAAGCATTTAATTTATTAAATCATTTTATTAATCAATTTAAATAATATTAAACTCATTTAAATTCAAAATAAAATGGTTCAAAGAAGGATTAAAGCCCCGGGTCAACCCAGACTAACCAAGTCAATCCAAACTAACCAAATCAGGCTGAAATTCGAATCCAATTCGAATTTGATCATCATAAAAAATCTAAAAAAATTCCATATATTCAGATTAAACTCAAGATAGGCTGCCCAATATGTGGCTAATATTAATTTAAGTCCAACTTAAACTTATTAGCCCAATCAGCAAGCAAATGGACCTAAATATATTAAGTCAGGAGCTCGGGTTAGCCCACATATGCTAGTATGCGATCTTGGCCAATCAATTAGGATCCAAAAATTATAATAAAATATTTTTAACTTCTTCAATCAATTTTCTATTGTGTGTGACCCTCTATGTTCCTCATCTAGCCAGCAGTAGGTTTTTGGTTTAGCCTGATTATGTATCCGACTATTTGAATAGGTCAAATCGGGCTAACTTAAACTGTCAATCTGGACTAATCTTCAAATTGACTTATGAAATTAATCTAATTAATTCATAAAAACCTACAAGACAAGATTGACGTCTAGCAATGTGTCATGCCTACCTAGAAGATGATGAATTTAATAGAAATTATCAAAATATCCTTTAGTGGCAAGTTATCGTGCAATTCAATCCTTCGATATTTCTTTAACCTGATTAAGTGATGGGCATGGATAAATGTCAAACCCTCACACTTAATCCATTTAAATTTTTTAATCATTAATGAAGACTCAACCGATGATAAATTAGAAAACCTTTTCTAATTTCATCATACTTTGATCAAAGATTTTCTGAGTCAACATTTGATGAGATTACTTAGGATAAATACTCCTCTTACTAGGAGTTATCGATTATAGCTTGTTGGCCTACTCATTACCTTCATACACAATCCTCCATATCCAGAATCACTCCATACATGACCTTTTGTTATGAATGAATATGAACCAAAATATGAATTCATGTGCACAAGATACTATGTTGGTATCAAGTTAAGGATTATTTGCACAACTTTCACTTAGAGAATAATCTATTATGACAAATAAGTAAAACTTTCATTTGATGTTCTCCTGTCGGATCAATTCGGTGAACTTATAACCTAATGAACACCCACATCTTTGTATTAGTGTTCCTACATAAGTGGTCATGAGACTAACCATCCTCACAATCGAGCATACATAAGATGTGCTAGTCTATCCGGATTCATCGATCCCCAAATCTATGATCCTATGACTAGGAATATTCTAGATTAGGGTTTATAGGTTTTAGGTCTCACTGTTATCTTTGTAACCCTAAAAACATTGCCCTATTCTATGGGGTTCATCATAAAAAATATAATACACAGCATATGATAAAATATAAAATTACCTTTTTATCATTCTTGAGTTGAGAAAAATTATAAATTTTACCACTGATACAACAACTGTGATTGGCTTTCAGGGCATAATTCTTTCAATCTCCCACATGCACTAAAACCAATCACCCTTGTATTTAATGCCCATACAATCAAGATGACGATCTAACTGCTGTAGTGAAAGGGCCTTAGTGAATGGGTCTGCTATGTTGTTCTTCGTTTCAACTCATTCTATCACCACATCATGTTTATCAATGATGTCTCGAACGAGGTGGAACCATCTTAGGATGTGCTTGGATTTATGGTGAGACCTTGGTTCCTTCGCTTGTGCCACAACTCTAGTGTTATCGCAATATAATGGCACCGACGGTTGTATAGTAGGAACTACATCTAATTCAGTGATGAACTTCTTCATCCAGACAGCTTTCTTAGTGGCTTTACTTGCAACTATGTACTCTGCCTCAGTAACTGAATCAGCTATAATTGACTGCTTGGTACTTTTCCAACTCACTGCTCCTTCATTCAGAGCGTAGACATATTCTGATATAGACTTACTATCATCTGGATCAGATTGAAAACTAGAATATGTGTAGCCTTCTAGTTTTAAGTCTAATCCTCCATATATGAGAAAAACATCTTTAGTCCTTCTCAGGTACTTAAGAATGTTTTTCACTGCTTTTCAATGATCCTCCCCTGGATCAACTTAAAATCTGCTTACTATGCCCAAAGCATAAGCAACATCATGTCTGGTACATAGCATTGCATACATAATTGATCCTACTGCCGAAGCATAAGGGATCTTATTCATCCTATCTCTTTCTTCTAAAGTCTTAGAAGACATCCTTTTAGATAGGTGTATGCCTTGACTCATAGGCAAATAACCTTTCTTACTTTCCTTTATATTGAATCTCTTCAATATTAAGTCTATGTACCTAGATTGGGATAACCCTAGCATCCTCTTAGATCTATCTCTATAGATCTTTATTCCTAGAATATAGGATGCTTCTCCCAAATCCTTCATGGAAAACCATTTTGACAACCAAGTCTTGACCGATTGCTTCATTGGAATATCATTTCCAATGATAAGTATGTCATCCACATACAAGACCAAGAAGACAATGGCACTCCCACTTATCTTCTTATATACACACATGGTTCATCCATATTCTTGATGAAATCAAATTCTTTAATAGTTTCATCAAAATGAATGTTCCAAATCCTCGGTGCTTGCTTTAATCCATAAATAGATTTTCTAAGTTTGGATACTTGGTTTGGTCTTTCACTTGAGACAAACCCCTCTGGCTGTGACATATAAACTTCTTCCTTAAGATTTTCATTAAGGAATGTAGTCTTAACATCCATCTACTAGATTTCATAATCATAGTATGCAGCAATAGCAAGCATAATCCTAATGGACTTGAGCATGGCAACTGATGAAAAAGTTTCATCATAGTCAATACCATGTCTTTGCTTGAAACCTTTTGCCACTAACCTAGCCTTATAGATGTCTATTTGCCCATCTACTCCAATCATTCTTTTGAAGATCCATTTGCATCCTATTAGGACAATTCCCTCGGGTGGGTTAACCAAGGTCCAAACCTGGTTGTCATACATGAAGTCCATCTTGGATTTCATGGCATTAAGCCATTTATCGAAGTCCTTACTCTTGACTGCTTCCATATAGGTCAGTGGATCATCATTTTTAATGTTGCTGGCTTCATTATTGTTTTTAATCATAAAACCATATCTAAGAGGTGCTTCCTACATTCTTTCTTATGACCTATGGAGAGGAGGTGTATGTTGTGATTGTACCTTATCAATTTGTAGTTTTGATTGAGGAACTTGAGTTTGTTTATTTTGAATTTCACTCAATTTGATCATTCTACCATTACCTTCTTCATGAATAAATTCCTTTTCCAAGAAGACAGCATGCCTACTGTAGGAACCATAAACAACGAACATACCTTGTTTCAGCGGCAGTGAAAATAGTGGATCGTCAGTCATTGGGGGCTACCAGAGTCCCCAATGCATCCACACTCCTAAGCCACAGTATCGGTGAGGAAGAGGAAGAAGAAAGCTCTGTATCCTTGTTCTATTCAGTTCAGAAGACACCCTCAGTCTTCATATAGAATAGGAATTTAATAGCGGATAAGGCCAAGGAATACCAAGAGTCCCAGACTTACGAAGAGTCTCGTCTCCTGGGACTCTGTGTGGGCACTGACCTGGCACCCAGGCCAATAATCTTCTACTCATCTACACAGGAATAATAACCTCAACTCACTCCACATGCAGTGCGATGGGGTGTGCGACCCGTCAAAACTCACACACAGTGACACATAGTGGATATACTACATTAAGTTAATAAATAATTAACGCAACGAACAATAATATAATCCAGTCCCATTTGTGCCCCAGATAATTCAATCACACCTGATCAAGCACTCTCAATCCCTCAAGAGATCTACCCTGAGCAGCACTTGAAAAACACAGAGTCATAATGTTTTTATCCATAATCATATGCAACTCATACACATGATTGCCCGGGCAATGGATCACAAACAGAAGGTGTGGTCGCGAATAATCTTCCTTGAATACTCATACCAGTCCATCTTTGTCCATTTGACTTCCTAGGATTGTCTCATGTGGCCATATCAATTCCATGACCCTAGAGGACAAGGCTAAGGAAGTCATCCTGAACTCCAACTTCATGATATAGGTTCAAGTCTAAGGATACTTCATATTTGTAGGGCTCACACGACAACGGAGAGGGAATGTATCACGTTACCCCCTGCTGGGTCGACTTAAGCACATGCAACATAATACATGCTACAGTGGAGCTCCCACTCAATAGGCCATGTCATACTCAAACACCGTACGAACCCAAGTCCAGGTATCACAAAGTTGCCTAACTTGAGCACACACCAATGCTCCCAGTTTGGCTATAACAAGCTTAGTACAGATTCTGTGGATATATCAATATTCATACATCACACATGCATATAAGTATTCCATACTTAACTCTCCTAAGTCTCATCTCAGTCCAAACTGAGGCGACTTTGATTATAATCTATTCAATTATAATTTATGTAGTCCATTTGTAACTTATGCAATTTGCAACTTATGCATTGCTACTCAAACATCTATAATGGCTACTATAGTCTCATTCTGCCCACTACAAAAGTGTCAGGGCGATCATCCATGTGAGTGGACTGATCTAAGCCTGTGATATTTATACACATATGTGCCTATAAATATGAACTCATCATAAAAATAAAAATAAATATTTCATAAGCTTTAACACATAGTCATTGATGTCCATACAATCCCTGTCTAACAACAACAAAAAATAGACACAAACTCCTAAGTCTGAAACATATCACGGTCTATCATACTCTATACAGACCTAGACCCCTCACATGAGCTTGAAACACCTCCCTAGGAATAGGCTTTGTTAGAGGATTAGCCAGCATCCTGCCAGTGGAGATATGCTATAGGATAACTTCTTCTTGCTTGACCATGTCTCGAATAAGTGATATCTGATGTCAATATGCTTGGTCCTTCCATGGTACTTAAGATCCTTAGCATATTGTAATGCTGCATACTATCAGAACTGATCTGAATAGCCTCAGCGCATTTGCTGATATCTCGAGTCGCCTCAAGAACCTCCTTAGCCACACGGCCTCCTAGATAGCAGCCAAACAAGCAATATATTCGGCTTTCTTAGTTGATAGGCGATGCAGCGTTGTTTTTACTGTACAAAGTGACAGCTCCTCCACCAAAAATGAACACATATCCTATGGTGGATCTATGCTCATCTCTATCATCAGCCCAATCAGAGTCATAAAAACCCTTTAATCTCAAATCTTCACCCTGATAGCATAGGGTAAGATTGGTAGTACCACGAAGGTAACGGAAAATCCTTTTAACTGCAACCTAATGAGCAAGTCTTGGATTACTTTGGTATCGGCTAACCAGGCCGACAGCAAAGCAAATATCAGGGTGAGTACACAGCATAGCATACATAAAGTTCCCTATAGCACTAGCATAAGGGATCCTGCTCATCTTTTCTCTCTCCTTATCAGTTCTAGGGCACTGGTCGATGCTCAAAGTACAACCCTTCTCTATTGGGGGTATCAACATGTTTAGAATAGTGCAACGAAATCGTTCTAGAATTTCTCAATATACATTTATTGTGACAAACCAAGAAACTTCTTAGCACTATTCCTTAGGATCCTCACTCCCAGCACAAAATTCGCCTCACCCATATCCTTCATCTCAAAGACAGAGGATAGTCACTCCTTAGTGGCATTGATCATCCCTATAGAACTCTCAGCTATTAGGATGTCATCTACATATAATGCCAAGATCAGAATCTCATCGTCTGATTTCTTAATGTACACACAGTGGTCCTCCTCAATCATATCTAAGCCAATCGATATAATGGATTCATAAAACTTGAGGTACCATTGCTTAGATAACTGCTTGAGACCATATATGAATCTTCTAAGGTAGCACACTTTGCCCTCCTGTCCTTTGGTCATAAAGCCCAAAGGTTGATCCATATAGATTCTTCATCCAGGCTTTCATTAAGAAATGTTGTCTTAACATCCATTTGATGTAGCTCCATATCTAAATGGGCTACAATAGTTAGGATCATGCAAATGGAGGCAAATCTCACCATAGGAGAAAATGTCTCCTCAAAGTCTACACCCTCCATCTGGGTATAGCCTTTCACCACTAAACGTACCTTATACTTATCAATTGACCCATCAGTCTTGCACTTTATCTTAAGAATCCACTTGTTTTCTATAGATTTGCACCGAGGCGGAAGGTCTACCAAGTCCCACACATGATTCTTCACCATCAATACCGTCTCATCTTTCATAGCAGCTAGCCACTCACTATAGCAGGTGAATCGAGCTCCTCTTCAATAGAAGCAGGCTCATTTGAATCCAACGGAGTGCAAAAAAATACATTCCCTTCAATCCCAAAATGACGTCGTGGAATATGATCATGTTTGCTTCTCCGTAATAGCAGATCTGGACCCTGAGGACCGCTCTCAAGTTATGCATCAACCCTCATGGGTCAGCTAGGCTCAGCTTGTGCACTCCTATAGTCTGGTGCAGCACTCTCACTAGGCCTAGCATTCTGACTATCTGTGGTGATCTTAGAGGCAGGTCAAAATCCCCTCCCTCGCCAGAGATAGTAAGAAGGTCCTCCTATAACTCATACAATGAGAGGTCCTTTCTAATTTCACCAATGCTAAGGAATTCATTCTCAATAAACTCCACGTCTCTAGATTCCACTTCAGTCAATCCTCCATCAGGATGTGCACCATACATCACATAACCTTTTGAATTCTTAAGGTACCTAATGAACACCTTTTTGCTAGATTTAGGACCTAGCTTTCCCAACTTATGGGAGGCATTGTGAACATATTCTACTTGTTGACCCAATTGAGGATTTTGATGATTAACAAAACTATTTGAGTATAACATTTGAAGTTACTAATGATTTTGATTAAGTTTTTTAGATTATAAGTCTACTTGATAATCAAAATCAAGAGTCAAATCAAGTTCTGGTTCGAATCTAATGTCAAGGTAAGATTGCAGACATTAGAGTCGACACATGGAATTGCAGAGTCGACTCCAAAAAATGGCACAGACTCAGAGTCGACTCCGGACTGTGAGAGCCGACTCTATCAGAAAAAATAGAATGATGAATTTTCATGCCACGACTTAGAGTCGACTTCCAACTGTTAGAGTCGACTCCAGAAAAATTTTGTGTCGACCCTAGAAAAGTTAGAGACGACTCCAAATCTAGCGGATTAAATAATTTCGAGTTAGAGCCGACTCCAGAAAAGTTAGAGCCGACTCCAAAATGTCAGACACGGCTCTAGAACTGTCAGAACGACTCTAAACTTTATCTTTATCTATTTTAATCCCAACGGCTATTGTTATTTATGGATCTAATCCTTCTTACACTTGCTTCTAACGGATAGTTTCAAAACTATTTGTGGATTAATCATATCTATAAGAAGAGGGTTTGTTGCATCCCAAAAAAGAAGACAAGAAAGAGGCAAAAAGAAAAGAATAGAGAAAATCATTGAGATCTATCAGAAAAGAAAAGAGGAAAAACTTATAAGGAAAGATCATACTCATTCCCCAAAAGAAGAGAGAGATTCCAAGCCTTTGTTGTTCTATTTAGAAGAAATCTCAAGAGAAGGAAGAAGCCCTAGTTTTCTGATCTTCTGAGTCTCAAGAGCATATTCAAAGGAAGATCCATTCAAAGGAAGATCCATTCAAAGGAAGAGAAGGAAGAAGCCACCAAGATCTGCGAATCAGGCTTTGGTTCCTAATCTCTTATTATTGTTTCATTATTATATATTTGCTCATTAAAAGAGCTATTTTTCTTGTAAAAACAAATACTATTTGCTGGGTCAATCTGGTGACTGATTCAGTTAAGGCTGTTAGCCTTGAGCAAGCATTAGCTTGTGGTTATAGGTTTTGTGCTGGTGAGCCTTGAAAACCAGCTGGG
>UESW01004302.1:494401-714375 GCA_900491605.1 Calamus simplicifolius
AGATTTATATGAGCTCACACTCAATAAGTAAGCCTATATTAATATAAAATAGTCATATATCATCATATCTTATCAAGATATCATCAAGTCATAATTTCATAAACTTCCAATTTCAAATGCATTTATCATGCTATCAGAACAAGCATATCAACTCAAAATAATTTGGAAGCTTTATACAATAAATACTAGAAAATGCACTGTAAACAACCCACTGTTTATATGATCATTTTTATATTATATTTTATGTATCCTACGGCCCTGCTACACCTCAATCAGCGCACATCCTCTAGATGTGTATGGCCTCCACATGCCACCTCATCGTCAATCATAGCACATCCTCTAGATGTGTGGCCTCCACATGCCATATCATCATCAGTCATAGCGCATCCTCTAGATGCGTGTGGCCTCCACATGCCACCTCATAATCACACATCCTCTAAATGTGTGTGGCCTCCATATGCTATATCATCATCAGTATAGTGCATCCTCTATATGCGTGTGGCCTCCACATGCCACCTCATAATCACACATCCTCTAGATGTGTGTGGCCTCCACATGCCATATCATCATCAGTCATAGCGCATCCTCTATATGCGTGTGGCCTCCACATGCCACCTCATAATCAAACAGAGCATATCCTCTAGATGTGTGTGGCCTCCACATGCCACATCATAGGAGAATCGTGGCGACACATATAATATAATTCAAGGTCATCATTATATATATGTACATCATGCATCATCATAAGCATAATCTTTTCATATCATATAAACAGTATTTTTACAATCTTAATCATTGCATGTAACCAATTCACTTGCAAGGTTAAAAATAAACATATTTCTTCATATTTTGCGTAAACATATAAAACCATTACTTTGCAAAATATCACCTGCTATAATAATTATAGCAGTTACTCAATTATATACTCAGTATAATTTACCAACTTTCAAAATAATCAATGTCAATAAATTTTTATTTTATCTTATTTCATAATTATGCATAATTATATAATAAATGCTAAAATATGCAATGTAAATAAATCTATAATTATTATTTTCTTATGTGTCCCACGGCCCTTCAAATTAATCAGAATACATTCCACAAATGTGTGAGGCCGTATCATAATCAATCGGAACATATCCTACAAATGTGCATGGCCATATCAAAATCAATCAGAACATACCCTATAGATGTGTGTGGCCATAATATATGAGAATCATGGCGATACATACAAGATTATTTCAGTGTCATCTTTACAATTGCATGTAGTCATCTCAATAATACCAACATATTTTGCAAGTGAAAGAATTTATATTTTTGCACATACACTAAGAAACTATTTCTTGCAAAATATTACCAGTTACTATAGTCATAATAAATGCTCATATGTAATTCATGATACCATTTAAAATAATTAATCTAAATAAATTTTTTTCCTTATTTCATAATATACATGTAAACTATAACTTCATGATTTATAAATTACTAATTATAAATAGGTTTACTTACTTCAGTACGCAACTCCAAAATGATAAACCAGCTACTACAATGTTATCTCCACCCGAAATAAGCCATCAGCCATCTGGAGAGGTGTGCCCCTTGTATGTATGGATGCATCCTTTACTTCGAATATTCCACAACTTTAGGTTTGTATCCAACGATCCAGATGCAATGAGTTCCCTAAATGGATGAAAATCATCATATATACAATTGGACCTATGCCCGATAGAGTGCAAAGAACTCTTGTGTCCCCTAAATCTCACAATTTTATCGTGCCATTGGCTGCTCTAGCAGCCACAAAAACTTCTGATGAATCAAATTCACAGACTCAACTGCACTTGTATGGCCTAATAGGCTGATCAGTACATCGAGTTTGGCAATAGCCCAGAGATTGACCTCGTGATCTTCACCACCGGTGACAAAAACCGTTGAAGTCTTCCTTCCAATTTTGACACAGATTACATTAGAAGCATAGGCTATAAACTCCTGTAGCTTAGAGGCACGCTTGGTGGTCATCATGAAGCAGGCAGGGAACCACCAAAACAAAGCCTGCTCTTCTTCTTCTCCTCTCTCCAAGATTCCAACAACAAGGTCCAAATTCAATCTCAAACTCCACTAATATCAAGCCACATCAAACATCCTCAGCCCATGGTGATTCTCAAGAATCTAAACCCCGCATATCTCCTCTCTGACCTCCCCGTTTCGATTGCAGCACCGAGCCTCCACCAGCTACTTTCCGACGGCTCCATCACACCTAAACTCCAAACCAGAGGCATGAAGATTGATGTCTTTGGATGGAAGGGCCGATATTTGGGCGCATCTCCGGAGATATTCCTCTTCTCTATTCGCTCTCTCTCTCTCTCTCATTCGATCCTTCTCTAACTCTCTCTCTTTCTCTCTGGCATTAGGGGAATGGCCGAGGATTACTTGGAGGGAAGAGTACCTGCTTCCAGGAGGGAGTCATCCTCCATTCCTTTTAATCCCCCAGGTGACGCCTCGGATCAAGGATATCGGAAACTCATCAGACACGCAAAGACTCGGGAATCCAAACGTCATACTGGGAACCTAAATGTCAGAATAAACTCTAGGTGCCAGGTGTCCATAAATAAATGCTGGGGGGTTACATTCTCCCCCCCTTATAAAAATTTCGGCCTCAAAATTGATGCACATTCATAAAAATATAGAATTTAAATTTTCTATTCTTTATTCAAAAATCACAGTCATCGATACATCATTGATCTGTAATAAGATACAAATTTTTGTGGATGTTTCTTTTTCATTTTCTTCTTAGACTCCCAAATAGTCTCCCTCTCAGAATGATTACTCCACTGAACTTTGACATAAGGAATACTACACTATCTCAGAACTTAATCCTTGCGGTTCATAATGTGCACAAGATGATCTTCATAGGTCAATTCTTTCTTAAGCTAAATTGGTTCAAGTTCTAACACATAACAGGGGTTTGAAATATACCTCCTCAGTCATAAAGGTATGAAACACATTGAACACCCCAAAGAGTAATGAAGATAGTGCTAAGTATAAGCCACCTCCTTTATTTTGATCAAAATCTCAAACGGCCCAATGTATTATCGCTCAAATCACCTCTAACACAAATCTCATCACATCGTTGGTTAGTAAAACTTCCAAATGATTTTCAACCTGAAATTTCATATCTTTCTTTTTGACATCAACATAACTTTTATTAACTCAGAGCTACATGAAGCTGCTTTAATTAACGATACTTTTCATAGTTGCTACACCAGCTCAGTCCAAAATTATCTCTCTCTCACCTCATCTCAATATGAAGGAAATCTACACCTTATATCATAACAATTAAAATGAATCCATTTGAATGTTGGCTTGGTAATCAATAAAATAAGTAATTTCACTAAGGGTAAGAAACTATACCAAGCATTTTCTAAATTCATCACACAGGCTCGTAGTATATCATCTAAAATCTAATTGGTTCATGCAAATTGTCCATCTATTTGAGGGTGGAAGGCTGGATAAAAATTCAGCTTAATCTATAAAACTTTATTAAGACATCATCGAATTAGGAGAGTGAGACAAATGGGTTCATACTCAATTTACGTAGTTTACCATTAAACCAAAAATAAATATTAACATTTTATCCCGCTAAAATTTCATCCTCGAAATTAAATATCCATAAATTTTGTACCATTAAAGATACTCACTAGTAAACTTTTTATTTCATTCCCAAGTACCCAAATGACATGTCCAACTTTCAAAATTAATTTAATCTTTCTACCAAATAAAATTAAATTCCTTAAGAAGTATTTTTTTCCTGTCCCTTTTTTTTAATACCTTAACTTCTCACAACACAATCATCATAAATATCATAGAGTCCATTACATGTATTATGTTATTCGTTCTTAAGGTTAGTAAAACATCAGGTACTCTTAATTCCTCGATAAGACAGTTCTAAATTCTTGTGACTTAGATATAAGATAGTTTTCTTCCAATACTCTCTTAACTCATAAATAGTTGAATGTGCCACTAATCATTACGACACTTATTTCAATCATCATAACATACTTGGTTTCACTCTTGAATACTTCAAGCTAACATCAATGAACATTAAGCCAATCATTTAGGATATCTTTCATAATTATTATAATCAACTAATTTAATTTTTTGAATAATAGTGCCATCATTAATCATCAGTATGATTAATTTATCTCCTTCCTATTTATCAATAATACCATCGTAACTAATCAATTTCTCTTGAATAGGTCAGAATATCCTCAATGATTAATTTCTCTTGAATAGAGCCATGGCTGGTCTCCTCCCAGTAAAAACTCTCCACCACTGTTCTATCCGATGTCAACCTTCTCTTTGTGACGTCAATAGAACAGTGGCAATCGACGATGCTAACCCCTTCTGTCCCAAGATCCGAAGCCTAGCACTTCGCTTAGTCAACGAGAAATGGGTTTCCAGCCGGCTGCCGATGTTGATGCATGCCACCGATGATCCCATACCACCCATTTCTTGATTTTAACCAAAAATCTAGATTGCCAGCTAAGTAAATTATTTCAATATCAGAGTCCAAAGGCACCGATCAGAGAATTCCGGCACTTACCTGGAATGTCTGGTGAGAGACGGCGACAATTGATGGCAATGGACGATGCGAAGACTTCCAAGGACTACTCCCCCCACTGCTCCCAATCAAGCAGATCCAGATCCTATCCATGAAAGTAGTAATATTTAATATTTATCTTAGAACAGAGTTCTGGAATGAAACAGGGGATTAGTTTTGAAGGACGGAGGATTTGGACGCGTTTGAAATCCAAGCTTTCACCTTTATTACCGATCGCGCCGATCCAAATCCCGACGAGGTTCCGACAGGGTCCCGCTAGCTCCAGGATCAAAAGAGGAGGACTGAGAAGGCGAAGAAGGATTTGGTTCGGCTCTTCTTATAGAGAAACTTTGTTCTCATACCCACTTCAATTGATGCTAATTAACGAACGGGGTTTAGATCTGCTATTGATCATGAAGAAGGCATTTAGAGTTTTACCATGAATGGAAGAAGACTGCGCTGGTGATAGGGAAACTAAAATAATGATAAAATCAAGCTAGCTTTTAACATGAAGCTGATTTGGTCTAAAAGAAACTGATTACGTATGTTTGTGACAATTGTATTTCGAACAGAAGCATAGCACTCACGTAGACAGGAGAATCCACGTGGACGTTCCAGATCGGCCCAATAGGTTCATAGTTGTCCAAGGAAAATCCGACCCGAACCCGCTAGCTCCAGGATTGAGAAGGTTTTGGTTCGGCTCTTCTTATAGAGAAACTTTGTTCTCGTACCCACTTCAATTGATTCTAATTAACTTTAGATCTGCTAGGACTTTAGAGTTCTACAAATAGAAGTGGCTGGTGAAGGGAAACTGATAAAATCAAGCTCTAATTCTAACATAAAATTATACGTGTGTAAGTGGTCCAAAATAATTCGATCAATCCATTCGGTTCACTCATGAATCGATTAATTCAGTCCGAACCGAATGGAGTCATGGATTTTATTATCATGTTAATCTTAATTTTTTATTAAAAATTATTTTTATTAATATAATATATTTTTTTATATTAAAATAAATGATCGATGGTTTAACCAGTAATCCAATGGTTGAACCAATGACTCGGTAACCCAAGCCCTTGATTGGATCAATGTCCGAACTAGATCTGACAACTATGAATAGATTAGTTGTTGGGTTATGAATGCATTGATTTATGAGATAGCCAAATGGTCGACAAATATTTATCCGAATTGATCGGTTGAATCAATTGAATCAGAATTCGAAGGCTAGATCGATCCAGTTCTAACATAAAACCAGATATGTAAGTGATCCAGAATAATTCGGTCAATCCATCGGTTCATTCATGAACCGATCAATCTAATCCGAAGCGGATGGAATTACATGTTTTATTATCGTGTTAATCTTAATTTTTTTATTAAAAATAATTTTTATTAATATAAATATATTTTATATTAAAATAATTATCAATAATCAATCAAATCAGTAATCTAGTGATTCAGGCCTTTGGTTGGATTGATGTCGGGATCGAATCTGACAACTATGGCTTTAATATGAGGCAAGATAGGCGCGCCCCACGCCTCTCGCATCGGCAGTCTGTTGAATTTCAAATGGAACAATATTTTTGAATGCACGGCATTACAGCCAACGAGTCTGCAAACCGCTTATAAAAAAAAGTAGCCACCTCCTTCTCCTTCTAAAGGCTGACAAAGCTCATCAGGTTGTTTTCTACGGTGCAGAAAGCCAGAAATGGACGGTCGAGCTGCAGACATCGTAGAGAGTTAAGCTCCTATCCAATGCATAAAAGCAGTCTCGTGAGGCCATTTAATTATGTGATTTGATCGATGTAGTTGGTCACCTGTCTTATAAGTTATGAATGCCTTGCTGTCGGGAGATGATGCTTCTGCTCGTGTCCCACGCCATAGACTAGATGTCATCCCTCTTTAACTGGATTCGTTTCAAAATCGGGTCAATCAAAAGACCAGCGAAGAGAGAGAGAGAGAGAGAGATGGGGTTGCTCCAAAGCGTTGCTAGCACGCAGATCCCGTGACCCTGTCTGACAAACAAGTAGAAAAACGCATGTGGCTTTAAATTTCATGACGCGCTTCATCAAGATTAGAATTTAGAACACGCTACCGCATTAACGACGGGCTTGTGGGCACACGAGACTGACCTGTGGGTGGTGGTGATGGTGATGGGAAGGGGCCTGCATTCCTCCACGGCCATTCATTTCATTCCCATTTTAAAGCGAAATGATTCGAGTTTCGAATGCTTTGAATTGGATGAGGAGCGATGAATCTACGACGCGCACGTACACCAAGCCCTCAGTAAGCCTTTCTCCAAAGAGCTTGGAAGAATTGCCGAGTAGCGTTCCATCGGTTGGGAACATGATATTTTTCTAGATTTTTTTTAGGAAGGTAGAATATATTAATGTTGAGACAAATATTACCAAGGATGTTGCAGTAGTTTGATTGTTCCAACGTAGTATCAGCCACACATTATACTTTAATTCACCGTATATTGCGCGCAAATTTTATCACAGGCCTGGTGGCAAACCTTGCTGCCCAACCTAGCCTCCATTTTGCCGACTTGGATGCTAGAAATAAATCTTTTTAGATCAAACGTGCAAAAATGTGCATAAATAATTTAATCTAATGTTATAAACATAACTTATCTAAAATTAATTTAAATTATAGATTAAATGAAGGGAAAAAAGAGAATTTGGACTTGGTATACAAGCCTGAGATTGGACTTTTGAAATTAGGCTAAATATAGTAGGAAAAAAAATGCTAAGTCCGATGGCCAAGATTAACAAAACCTGGGTAAGGGCGTTGGACCTAGCCACCGACATGCAGTTTAGGTGGGCTAGCATTTGATCAACTCTAATTGTACACTTGAAAGTAAGGTATAAAGCTAGGGAAAGCTTTTTGTGCATCGCACGGCATTGCACGTGGTGATTGATCATGTGCACATGTGGCTGTACTTACTTAAGAACATTTTTGCTCTTTTTTGCATCATACTATGGTCAATTACCTTGCATGATGCATGCGCTCCTGTACGGCATGCAATGCAAGAGGACTTTCCGATAAAGCTAGTACTGCAAACAAGTCTTTAGACGGGCCAAATTTAAAATTTCTCTTCCAGCCGGTTTCAGCTCAGGCCTTGCGCCAAGCCCATTGACCAGCCCATTGCTGGCTGAAAGGTACAATTGCAATGCTAAATTTTAGATCATCGTTGAGCGGATGATGGAGAGTAGGATATTTGATAGGCTGATGCCTCAGTAACCATCGGCCAAATGTGAGTAACAGAGTTTGTCAAACATCTCACCTCATGCCATCTGCAGTCTTAGCATCCATAGGCTTATTATCGAGGGGGACTTTATTACTTACGACAGGACCGGACGACCCTCTGTCTACTAATCCCTTGATATGTGATATTCGGACTATGCTTCATCATGCTTATAGTACCCATATTCGGCACATTTATCAAAAAGCTAACTCAGTGGCTGACTGGATTGCTACTCGGATAGCTTACCACTTCGGACCTTGGAGTTGAAAGTAGGATGATACGTGCCCACTGGTTCTTACTTAAATTTTGTACTATAATATATTGGGCTTGACTCATCCTAAAATGATGTGATAGTTCGTTTGTAACAAAAAAAAAAAAAAAAAAAAAAACCATCTCACCTCGCTTAGGGGAAAAAATTTCCAACATGCCACGCTTAAACTTCATGCTTGGCCAAAGACCCACTAAACTCCTTGGAGATTCCATGTAAACTCTCCGTCTCTCTCTTTGTAGTGCATTGCTGCCTTCGAGTATAGATTTCGTCATGTCATGTAGGCTTACTGATCCATTCTCATTAATGACCTCAAGCTCCTCGTCCAGCCGAGTGCAAGCGGGCTCCAACCAGATGAGGTTGGGCCTACGGGCGCTCGTATAGCAGCGTGGGCGACAGACCAAGCATATGGATCCCAAGCCAGCCCAGTTATAGTCCACAAAAAAGGCAAGGCGCTTTGTTTCATGAGCAGAAAAACACTTACCGTATCGAAGGGCGGTGCAACAAGCATACACCGAACATATAAATAATCCGCATGTTTATACCATCACTCATACCAAAGCTCAATAGGTTTTATCGTGCATCGCACATGCTATGATATGCGTGCACGATTAATTCATACGTCCGATGCGTACTTGCTGCACCACCTTTAGTGACTTCTCTTTGTCCAGCATCTGTAACATTGATCAAGTGCCGCTGGTGGAGGCTCTAATGTTTATATCTTGGAAAACACTTCCTGCACCGCTCCCGGTGCAGGAAGCGCGCACTGGGGCGCGGCATTGGCCACGCGCCCGTGCGCACGCGCGTGCGAGGCCCACTGGGCCGTGGCACGCGCGCCCGCACGGGCGCGCGGCCAATGCCGCGCCCCGGTGCACGGCTTCGTGCACCGGGAGCGGTGCACAAAGTCGGTTCCTTATATCTTAGTAATGTCTCAAGTTAAATTTTTGTAATTTTGTTCGGACAGATCCAGCAGGAGCTGCGTTTATCATTCGTGATGAATGTGAAAAATTTATTGCTGTAGAAACCCTCTCTTCCAAGCTTCTTAAACTGAGCTAAACCAATATAGGAGTGCAATTACCATGTCTTTCAAGAGGCATATCAATCTGTGGACTCTTGCAGGGAAAGGGGCAATAATTCTCAGATTCTTTGTTGGAATAACTTGATGATTTTCTGTCATTTTCTACTTATTGTCTGAATCTTTTCTTAATAACTATACGGTATGAAATTTGAAATTTTGGTGAAAGATCCTTTTAATTCTATATTCCTTCCTACAGGTCTCTGTTGGCCTATGTCTCTCTGTTGTCTGTTCTATTGGCCTATTTGTTGCGTTAAGTTAAGTGAATCAGCTATGGGGAGACACGACCAAATTGGTGAGCAGAAAGCAACGCGTACGTCGTTACTACTAGAAGAATAATATGGCACGTTTTTGAGAAAAAAACACACTTTGCATGCAGGAGATCGTTCTCTGGAGGAGACGCAGCGAATAAAGTATCAAAAAGTTCTTAAATTTGACAATTACTTTAACACATTAGATGTGTGCGTGTTTTTTTTTTTTTTTTTTTTTCTCGTCCGGGTGTGTGGTGGTTATTTCAAAGAAGGAAAAAAAAAAAAATCAGGATTCACATTACTTGCTATGTAGTGGTATTTATGCATATGCTTCGTCAATAACATTAGTTTTTGAGAGCTCTTAGAAGCAAAAGGTCCGATTAGTCCAAATATCCAGTTAGTTCTCTCTAGCTGAGTGTCTAATGTCTTTTTTTCCCCCTATTTTCATTAACCTGTTCTTTCCTTCTGTTTCTTATCACAATTCAATACTAAAATATTTTAAACTCAGCGCATAAATAAATAAAACACACTCTAGCAAACGTTTGTGACGGGGTTTATGCATCTACTAGTTTGAACTTGTTTTCTTTGAGAATAATGGAGAAATTATAATTTAAACCAGAAAGTAGCTTGCTTTATGGAAGGAGATCACATGAGTCTACATGATGATCTATCAGGTAGAATCTTTGATAAACCTAATTCTTATGCAGATAAAGCAAGTTGAATGAAATCTGATAACTTCTTCTACCAAGATAGTTTCTTGAAAGATAATGAATAAAAATGTAAGGCTAATTGCACTCTGTTTCTCAGATTTTGTTACCGACATTTCTTTAATGCAGAAGAAAACTTTCATATCAAACGCTTTTGGTATACACTATTATTAAGGAGTTTTTTAATACTGTCTCAACCATCAGTTCTGGTGAAAGTTGTTCCCTTGCATCAGAGACACATGAACTATTAGCTGATATTTTGACATTTAGCATGTACATCACTCTCCATTGGCTTTGCCCTTTCCAGTCTAAGACAAAAGGAGGGTACCCCAGATGATAGCATGTGGTAGAGTGCCAGGTCTGATGTGTGTTATATTCCATCGCAAGTGCCAGTGAGCTTTGGCAACAATTGTGATTGATTAATAGTTCCAGTGTTGCCATGGAGTGTTCTGCCAGTATAGGCTGAAAAATGTTCTGCCATTGAATAGTCACTCAATCTATCATCCTGGAAACTACCAGTGAATGTGTGCAAAATGGACCTCTAACCATGATCAAAATCATTCATCCAAGCAGAGTTGGAACCTTATTCCATATTGATTCAGCAGTTAGACAATTAAGCAATAACTTTCGGGGTTGGTGTCTCTATGTTATCAGGAAATCTGGTTATGATAGGACCAAAGTAGGATTCCTAAATGCCCCACAGGATGCTAGAAATAATTACCTGTGCTGAAGAGTGTTTGCCAAATATTTATGCAACAAGAGCACCATTCAACTGCCAATCAGAAACAGGCAGAAGGTGGAAAGTTTCAAAGAGGAGTATAAAAAGGTTTAGCTGTAGGCTAAAGTCATAGCAGACATATCCATACATATTTCTAAGAGAATCTTATAGCAGAAATGGAACACATGCATTCATACGAGCTAAGAAAGAAACCCAACTATTTCTATACAACCCAACTTGACATGTGGAAAGCGAGCACTGACAAGGATACACCAAATTCCATAACTAAAGCGTCCAGAACCTGCAAGTGGTCACTTCTTATGATTACACACCAGATTGTTATGGAAGTTTCTATCAACCAGAGCTTGAATTTACTGCTCTTCATATGTGGTCATTTTGCAGCCTCATTATCATCAATCTGCTAACCCAATCTCATTCTTTTCTGCAAGTATAGATAGTAGTTGCATAATAATGAATGGTTCAAGGACTAGATTATTATCTAAAGTTTCACCTTAGGACAATATCAGATGGAAAAAGAGTCAAACAAAAGCAACAAAAAATCCTTCCCCAGATGTTACACATAGATGATACACATTTGAAAGTAATGGCTATTGCAAAGCAAAATTTAAACCTACTTGTCACAAACTACAATATATATCAGAAGTGATTTATTGTCACAAAAGAGTCTCATAACCAAAGTTTCCTTCTACTTTAATAAGGGTTGTAATAAGAGAAGGGCAGATATGGTTTGAGCCCAAAACATAAATGTGAGATCGGGAGTATGTTTACATCAAAAAGAGAACCTGCCCAACTCATCTTATTTTATAATACAACAACAATAATAATAATAAAAACAACGATGAAGCCATAATCCTAAATTAGATTGGATTGGAGATATAAAACTTTTTATCATTCCACTTGGTTTAGGCTAAGAATATTATTTTATGACATTATCATACATAGACTCCCTTCCATAATGTCTAATGTTCAGCAAGAGTGAACCTGATTCCTGTTTACCTTCCACGGACTGTTGAGCCAGAGTTTGCAGAGTCTGATGAATTAATCCCAATCCAAAGTAGAATTATAAATTGCCATCAGGGAGACAAAAACATCAGTCATTGTTGGGCGAGATGCAGGCTCTCGAGCTACACAGCGCATTGCGAGCTCAGCCATAGCAAATGCTAGATCAAAGGGGTAATCGTTCTGTAGATAAGGATCGACAAAGCTCCTCAACTTAATCCTCACATCTTCTCCACTAAGGAGTACTTCTTCTATCAACAACCACAGTTGTACTTCCTTTTTGTTCTCATCACCTTCCTTGGCGAAGGTAGCTTCCTTACCTGATAGCAACTCCAACAGTACCACTCCGAATGCAAAAACATCGATCTTAGGGGTGATGAGCCCATGCTCCAAATACTCTGGTGCCAAGTATCCCTGAGTACCCACAACATGCCTTGTGAGCTGCGGCCCTTCCCAATCCTCCACCGGTCTTGCCAGGCCAAAATTGGAGAGCTTTGCTTTGAACTCGCTGTCAAGGAGAATGTTGCTGCTCTTCAAGTTCTTGTGGACATACGGCGGGTTCGTGTAATTGTGCAGATAATTGAGCCCGTCGGCGACATCGTGAGCAATTTGAACTCTCTGCCGCCAGCCAAGACTTGAACCACTCGTATCCTTCTTCTGATGAAGCCAGTCGCTGAGAGATCCCCTCTCGGCGAACTCATAGACAAGGTAGGTGTTCCCTTCGTGAAGGCAGAAGCCGGACAACCTGATCACGTTGGAATGATTGACATGCTTCAATATATTGATCTCATTCGACACATCTCCCTTCAGCCTTTTCACTGCTGCCTTGTCCCCGTTGATGACAGCCCAGAAGACAGGTCCTTTAATCCGGTGATCTTCCCCGAAAGACCCGGTGGCCTTCGCTAATTCTTGGAACTTATACAACGTGAGCGACTCGATGACGTTCCGGATCTCGCTAGAAACCAAAGCGTCCGAGCTCTTCTCGACAAACCCGGCAATCTTGGGAGCTTGAGGAGTTGGCTTGCGTTTAGGGCGGCGCCAGCACAAGAACCAAGCTAGAACTCCAGAAACGGCTAAAAGACCGGCTCCGATTCCGATTCCGATGTAGACCCATTTCTTGTTAGAGCTGCTTTTGTCGGTGGGAGGAGGCGGCGGAGGCGGGGAAGGCGGCGGAGGCGGGTTGACGAGGTCCTCCTTGGAGGGCTCGGTCTTGAGGGGCACCAAAAGCGTGTTGAAGGGATGGACGAGGGAGCTGGATGACAATCCATTCGCGTCCAGAACCGACTGGGTATCGGCGCCGAACCTCTCGGCTATTGCGGAAACATAGTCGCCCCAAGTGACCAAGTAGGTGAGCAAATACTTGAAGCCGCGGGCGGTCTGGTTGGCGGTCGGGCAGGCGCAGCGCAAGGGAACGACCAGCTTGTCGCCGACGGAGAGGTTCTTGATGTTGTAGGGGTTCTGGGCAATGAGGGCCTGGCATGTGGACAGGCCCTGGTAGGTGTCGTTGGCGATGATGAGGTAGGTCTCGTCGGTGAATTTGAGAGTGTAGGAGGCGTTGTGCTGGTAGTAGTCTCCGGAGCAAGAGCACGCGATGGGGATGAGGACAAGGTCGGAATCGGGGACATTGGAGACGTCGGCGACACCGTTGATGGTGGAGATGTTGGAGGCCTCGGCATTGAGGAGGTAGCCGATGTCGACGGGGGACTGGTACGGGGTATGAGATCGGAAGGTGAGGAAGGTGGAGCAGGAGTTGCGTTGGCCGTTGCAGGAGTAGCCCAGGGTGGAGGTGCCGTTGGCGTTGCAGTTCATTTGACCGTTGTTCTCGTACGGTTGCTGGGCTTGAGAAGAGGGGAAGCAAAAGAGAAGTAAGGAGAAGAGGAGGAAAGCAGCAGCGCTAGGAGGCTTCAGCTTCCTCATAGCTTCTCTTTCGTGTTCCTCATCTTCTTTTTTTTTTTTTTTGTTCCTTTTAACCAGAGACCCTGACAATGATTCATAGCGCTTTGTTGGACCAGCAGGAAAGGTTGAAGGTAGACGCGCTCGCGGCAGCGACCGCATGCAACGGACTTCTTGAGCCAATTAGGTCCAGAGGCGGCTTGATCTTGAATCATGGAACCGTTGGACGCGGTCAAAATTTGGCAGGCCGTCGGAAAGGGCCAATGGTGGAGTCCGATTTGTCAATGGCCGCGACTTGATAGTGCAAGAATAATTCAGAGAGGTCGACTTCCGCCGAGGCAAGCGAGCGAGGGTTCCTCCTTTGTTTTTGTTTTTATTTTTTTATCGTACTTTTTTTTTTTTTTTTTTTGACTTTTCCGACCAAGAAGCCCAGCTGGAAACTTCCCAAAAAAGTCAACCTTCACGCTTGACCACGATAATAAATCTTGCGTTTGACTCACCTTTAATATCTACCTCAAACGTTGCGTGTTTGGCTTTTCAAAAGCTATCGATAAATAAATATAATATAATATTTATTCAAAGAATAATTAAAAAAAATAAGTATTTTTTAAAATTATAAATTTGTCTTCAAATGATAACTTTATTTATTTCTAAGTTTCCTAAGAAATAAGTTCAGGAGATAATTCATAATTAAATATGAGTTATCTTTTTTGGTTAAATTTTTTCAGACATATCCCTTATAATAATAGCTTATGGGAATAAGCTTATGGTTAAACTTGGATATCCCCTCTTATCCCTATTTCAAACACTCCTTAAGGTATCGTTTGGCTACAGGGATCTATTCTACGAGGTGAAGATATTTTGATATTTAGTTAGAAAATTAAATATAAAAAATAAGTTTTAAAAATACATATTTAATATACTTAATTTAACTTAACTCATCTAAATATTTTTTTTAACTCCATGGGGTCGGCTACATGAATATGCTTCCTTCACTCCGCTCTATTCAGAGGACACTCAAATTACAAATAATTATATATATTTTTTAATTATTTCTATCCATATTAGTTTAAGTCAACCTCAACCTCTATCAATCCTTACCATAAATTATTAAAATATCACTCTTTCTAACAGGAGCATCTAAAGATCTTCGTTGTATTTGTTCAAACCACAATAATTAATTTTCTCTCATTTTATCTTCAATTAGAGCTACTCCTATCATTTCTCTTATATATTTATTTCTCTTATATTAAAATATCTATTTAATACATTGGATAAAATTATCTTGCATCTTTTTTTTTAATAATCATAAGATGAGTAAAAGTAAAATAATTAAAAATAGAAGCAAGCCAATTTCATGTCTATTTCATCAAAAGTGGAATAAAATTATACAATACGGCCTACCTATTTCTCTTCAGAATAAATTTATAGTTTATAGTCTTTATTAGTGTTTAACAAAAATATCTCCTAATTACTAGGATATTCTCTCATTTATCCCATAACTAAACATGCTTATTTTATTAGTAACAAGAAAGAAAGATTACCCTCTTAAGAAGAAGGATCTTTGCCCATCAGATCTAAGAATTTATGCTAGTTAGGGAGGAAAGTCATTGGTCCAGATGGTTGCTTGTTGATTAAACACCGTTTCAATTTATAGAAAAATCTACTATCAAATTAGTCTCGCGATAATATGAATGCAAATGATCTCCAAGAGAGCTAAAACTGTAGAGAATGAATCCTTAGAAAGGGATGCATGCAATCATAAGTTTTTCTTTTAATCCTAGAGATAATTATAGTAGAATCACCTTTCAAGATAATGTGCTAAATTTGAGATCGCTCAAATATTGATTTAAGGTCATTCTATGCTGCAGTGAGTTCAGCCATGGGAGCAAAGGAGGTCAATGGAGGCACAGTCATAGCCTTAAGAGTTTTCCTATAACAGTTTTGAATCATAAAACTAGCTCTAATAGAGTTTTATGAATAGAACTATCAAAATTTATTTTCATGAATCCTGATTGAAGAGGCAACTAAGAAATAGAGAGAGGACAAGAAGTTGCCACATGATCTCACAAAAGATTACCCCAATGCTAGAATTTTTATTATTAAAGCTTTGAAGATGGAAGAGATGCTCCAGTCTTGGCATACACTTAACCTTGCCACCTGTTTTAGTACAAAGTCCTTGTCTCCAAAATAAACCTCATTTTTCCATCACCAAATCCCCTATACTCTATAGATCAAGAGGGTCCGAGACTTACTGATTTTCATGTGAAAAGGAAGTTTGGATGGTAGGAATTGAATTGCTTGATTAAATATCTATATCAATTCAAAAGAAGGGCGACTGAGGAAGGGCTGTGATGGCGCCAAGACACCTCTCTTGAACGTCGGGGATGACGGACGTCTCCCTCCTCGAAGTCCTGCAAGAAAAGTCCCCGGGGACCGGTGGCGCCGGTGGGGACCCTCCGACGATCAAGTCAGTTGCTTAGGCTCAGAAAAAGAACCGCTCCAGCGAAGAGGAGCTGAGGCGGTTAGGGTTTTTGCTGGGAGGAAGAAAGCTCAGAAAAATCAGAGTTCCAGATCCACTTACAGCGTGAGCATGTGCCTTTTATACCTGTCCGAATACCCTAACTTGCGGCTTTAGAAGATCTCCATCGTACCGTTGCTGCGTGTGATGCCACACGTGTCCGGTAGCTGAGTAGGCGTTCAGTGTACGTCGTCGGTTGATATGACTGGGCACCATTGCTAGAGGTAGCGAGTCGTACGCCGTAGCGAGGCATGGCGATGCACAGGGACATGCAATGCGCAAAACATCGTTATGAGGCATGGCCCTCCGTAACGGGGCACAATCACGGGAGTACCGAATGGTACGCTGTGGCGAGGCGTGGTCATGCACAGGGGCATGCAACGCGCCAAACATCATTATGAGGCATGGCCCTCCGTAACGGGGCACAATCACGGGAGTACCGAATGGTACGCTGTGGCGAAGCGTGGCCATGCGCTGAAAATCATGTGTAAGCACCGTGCAACCTGATAGTTGCTGTTTTCCTTGGCAGTTGAGTCACATGCCAATCACTGATGACCCCACCCCCAGACCCCGAGGGGGTACCGGGGGTGGGGGAATGGCAGTGCACCCCGAGATCGGTGGGGGCCTCGGGGTCGAGAAACGATGACCCCACCCCCTGACCCTGAGGGGGTACCGGGGGCGGGGGAATGATAGTGCATCCCGAGGCCGGTGGGGGCCTCGGGGTTAAGAAATGATGACCCCACCCCCCGACCCCGAGGGGTACCGGGGGCGGGGGAATGACAGTGCACCCCGAGGCCGGTGGGGGCCTCGGGGTCAAGAAATGATGACCCCACCCCCCGACCCCGAGGGGGTACCAGGGGCAGGGGAATGACAGTGCACCCCGAGGCCGGTGGGGGCCTCGGGGTCAAGAAATGATGACCCCACCCCCCGACCCCGAGGGGGTACCGGGGGCGGGGGAATGACAGTGCACCCCGAGGCCGGTGGGGGCCTCGGGGTCAAGAAATGATGACCCCACCCCCCGACCCCGAGGGGGTACCGGGGGTGGGGAATGACAGTGCACCCTGAGACCGGTGGGGCCTCGGGTCAGAAATGATGACCCCACCCCCGACCCCAAGGGGGTACCGGGGTGGGGGAATGACAGTAGCTGTCGTTACCTTTTCTGACGACGCTGGGATCAGTCATATCAGATGCCCCCTCGCCCCTGGGGTGAAGCGGGTCCCACCGCTGAGGCTCAAGGGGCGTTCTCCACGTGGCTGATCCCTGTCCTCGACTTTTATGCGGACGGTGCGGGGAATGTAAGGAGGCGGCCTTCCGTACACTGTGCCAGCCACGATCACCCTCGAGAATGAGGACCGGCTCTTCGGAGCCCGTGCGAAAAGGCGTATCATCATTTCCTCTCATTACGGCGACGTCAGCGGGGTCCCATCACTGGCCGGGGGCGTGCCGCACCACGCGCTGGGGCGTTCCTCGAGGCGAACCGGCGTATGGCAAGGAGCCGCGTGGCCGACGAGACATGGCGGGACATTTTGAAAACTCAATAAAGCTAGGTGAGGGGGTGGACTGATGCCACACCGCCTTTGCCATCGTCTTCTTCCTTGCTTACTCCCAGTTTCTCCTGCGACCTGCGAGCCCACGCCCGGTTTTCTTTGCCCTCCAGGTTAGCTTCTCCTGTCTTATTCATGAGTTCCCCCTCCTGGACCTCGGAGGACGGTTCTGAGGACCGTCCTCCCTCTGTGAGGCGCCATATCTCTCCCACTCCTTCTCCCCCACTTGAGTGGTCCTCTGATCCAGAGGACCACGTCCCTTTGGCCCGGCGACAGGCCACCGGTGGAGCCCCATCGAGGGGCCACCGGCTGAGGGCCGAGACCTCCTCGAGGGCGGAGGAGTCCCCAGAGGGGACGGCCTCCTCAATGAAGCGGTCGGACCTGGAAAGGATCCGGGCCCGCTACAGAATCCCCGGGAGATCGAATTATTCCCGCCAACTCCTGACGACCGGGTCATCTCCTCCCGACCCGGTCGGGTAGCTCTCTACGAGATCTGCCTACAGGCAGGTCTTCGTCCCCCTTTTCACCCTTTTTTTGTCAACCTCCTCGACTTTTACTCCTTGACCCCCTCCCAGCTAGTCCCGAATTCTTGTCGTGTAATTAGTGCCTTCGTCATTCTCTGTCACCGTCTAGGTATCACCCCTAGGATTAGCTTATTTCGCAACTTCTATTCCCTCCGAGCCCAAAAGGGGTGGTGGCTATTCCAGCCCCGACCCAATAGGGTTCTGAAGCTCCTCCTGCCTTCATCGATCAAGGGGTGGAAACCCCGCTTCTTCTTCGCCAACGTCAATCAAGTCCGGCCCCGGTGGGGAGACCCCGACCTCCGAGAAAACGCCGTGGCTATTCAGCCTGGAGACCGGGAGGCAATGGGGTTATTGCTGACCACCAAAATTCCCCGATACACCTTGCTGCTATCGGAGGACAACTTGGAGTTGGCGGGCCTCGTCTCCCATCGGGGTAAGCCTTCTCCACACTTAGCCAGAAATTCTGCTCCTCTTTTTTTTCTTCTTCTTTTTTTTTTTTTTTACTGTTCTGAAAACCTAACTTGTGTCATGCAGCAATGAAAATTCCGACTGCGAATTGATAAGGGCCACCAAGAAAAGGGCCCGAGAAGGCCGTCCAGGGGCCAGCAGGCCCCGGCCCCGAAACGCCCGGTGGTCCGGGCCTCCCTCCCGACACCAGTCTCCCCACCCCCGGCTCCGCCACACGTCCCAGCCATACCGGAGGTCGACCTTACGGCCGACACTCCACGGAGGTGGAGCGACAGCGGGAGCCACCGCCGAAGAGCCATCAGCGGGGGCACGTGCCAACCGAAGAGCTCCCGGTCCCCGGGGGAGTGACCCCACCAGACGCTGCCAGGGACTGGGGCGAGGGACCATCCGGCCCCGCGAGCCCACCCCCTGAGGGGCCGCTTGGGAGTGGCCCGCACACAGAGCCGGGACATCCGAAACGGCGGAGGGAGGTGAGGGCGCACCCAGGCCGCCCCGAGACTCCCTGGACGACGGCCATTGGGCCGAGCGGGTCCTGGGTCCAGTCTTTGATCTTAGGATCATTGAGGATCTCAGTCATCAGGGGGCGGTGCATTCTTCCGGGACTCTTACGCCGCCGTGGTCAGGGTAAGCAATCTTTTCGTTTTCCCCCTTTATTGTCCATACATATATATATATATATATATATATATTTCGCTGACCTGGGCTTATGTGTGCAGATCGCGCACTCCCTGAGGGCCGCCAGGAGGTAATCCAAGGGGGAAAGAACATTCTGCGGGAGACGCAGAAGGAGATCGAGGAGGACCAGCACCGCACGGAAGAGGCAGAGAGGGCGCTGGAGGTGGTCAAGGACACCTGCGCGAGCGAGGTGAGGGCCGCCATGAGCCGGCGGAGATGGAGGCTGACCGTATGCGCGCAGCGCTTTCTCAGATGACGGAGGCTGAGAGCGCGGTCATGGCCAGAGATATGCATATCTCTGAGTTGACCTCAGCTCTCCAGGAGGCCGAGGACCGGGCGGGCGCGGCGGCGGAAGAAGCAAGAGTGGCAAGGGAGGAGACCTGCCGGTGCGAGGAGGAGATTAGCCGCGCTCGAGAGGAGAAAAGCCGAGAGAGATAAGCCACGGTCGCCGCGGTCGAGAGGCTGAAAGGATTGCGGCGGAGGCCCTCGCTGCAGAGAAAGCTCGGGCCGCCGGGCTCGTCGAGGAATACAAGGCGTTTGGGCGTTTCGCAGACGACCTGGCCGAAGCTTCGGCCGCTGTATTCCTTGACGGGTTCCAGCACGCCAAGGAGAAGGTGGCCAGGGATTTGAATTTCCCCCGGGCCCTGGAGGTCGAATTGGAACAGTTGTCAGACCAGGCCCCTTCGACGACGAGCCCGCACCGGCAGAGCCATGAGTTTGCGCCCGTGATTTTGCTTTTTCTTTTCTTGCTTTTGTAAGCCCGACTACGTTGGAGTTTTGTAGTCCTCAGTTAATGAAAATATTCTTCACAATGATCTCCGAATTGTTGTTGACTTCATCAATTGATGTGGCCCCACGACTCTATTCATTCTGATAATTCCGGGGGACACCTCCCCACCCCACCTTGCCTTAGTCGCTTGAACCCGAGAGTTAGAGCTAGGTAGAGTTAAATTTTAGGAGCAGGGATGCCGCCGGTCGGAGATTAGGCTGGTAGGCCCCCTCGGAGCCATAGGCGCAGCGCCTTGTCAGTATTGGACCTGGTGCTGGTCTGGCGCGCAGCTTGATGCCTGCGGGACTTAGCTCTCATTTGACCGACAGGGTGTCGGGTCTTGACTGTGAAGAATCGTTGGTGCACCGCTCCACCGGCGGTTAGCTGGGCTTTGTGCCTGGCTAGTGCAGGGCCTTGAGTGCCGACGGGGTGCCGGGCTTTTGTTGTTGAGAGCCAGTGGCATACTGCTCTGCCAGTGGTACACTGGGCTTTGTGCCTGGCTAGTGCGGGCTTTGAGTGCCGGCGGGGCGCCGGGCTTTTGTTGTTGAGAGCCAGTGGCACACTGCTCTGCCAGTGGTACACTGGGCTTTGTGCCTGGCTAGTGCAGGGCTTTGAGTGCCGGCAGGGCGCCGGCTTTTGTTGTTGAGAGCCAGTGGCACACTGCTCTGCCAGTGGTACACTGGGCTTTGTGCCTGGCTAGTGCAGGGCTTTGAGTGCCGACGGGGCCGGGCTTTTGTTGTTGAGAGCCAGTGGCACACTGCTCTGCCAGTGGTACACTGGGCTTTATGCCTGGCTAGTGCAGGGCTTTGAGTGCCGACGGGGCGCCGGGCTTTTGTTGTTGAGAGCCAGTGGCACACTGCTCTGCCAGTGGTACACTGGGCTTTGTGCCTGGCTAGTGCAGGGCTTTGAGTGCCGACGGGGCGTCGGGCTTTTGTTGTTGAGAGCCAGTGGCACACTGCTCTGCCAGTGGTACACTGGGCTTTGTGCCTGGCTAGTGCAGGGCTTTGAGTGCCGACGGGCACCGGGCTTTTGTTGTTGAGAGCCAGTGGCACACTGCTCTGCCAGTGGTACACTGGGCTTTGTGCCTGGCTAGTGCAGGGCTTTGAGTGCCGACGGGGCGCCGGGCTTTTGTTGTTGAGAGCCAGTGGCACACTGCTCTGCCAGTGGTACACTGGGCTTTGTGCCTGGCTAGTGCAGGGCTTTGAGTGCCGACGGGGCGCCGGCTTTTGTTGTTGAGAGCCAGTGGCACACTGCTCTGCCAGTGGTACACTGGGCTTTTTGCCTGGCTAGTGCAGGGCTTGAGTGCCGACGGGGGCCGGGCTTTTGTTGTTGAGAGCCAGTGGCACACTGCTCTGCCAGTGGTACACTGGGCTTTGTGCCTGGCTAGTGCGGGGCTTTGAGTGCCGACGGGGCGCCGGGCTTTTGTTGTTGAGAGCCAGTGGCACACTGCTCTGCCAGTGGTACACTGGGCTTTGTGCCTGGCTAGTGCAGGGCTTTGAGTGCCGAGGGCGCCGGGCTTTTGTTGTTGAGAGCCAGTGGCACACTGCTCTGCCAGTGGTACACTAGGCTTTGTGCCTGGCTAGTGCAGGGCTTTGAGTGAAGATTTAGATAGCTAAAATTGAATCTTGTTAGCATTGGATAAGGGGTGAAAACCCAAGCAAACACAGGGATGATACTATTCATGAAAAGAGGGATACATTACTGATAATACCGGCGGAGGTTATCCGCATTCCACGTCCTAGGGAGTGGCGTCCCATCAAGTTCTTCAACTTTATAAGCTCCGTGGCGGAGCGTCTCGGTGATCCGGTAAGGCCCCTCCCAGTTTGGGGCTAACTTGCCTCCCTCAGTTGGCTTCGAGACCTCAGCCCGTCGGAGGACTAGATCTCCTGGTAGGAACGTCCGGGGCGCACACGTGCGTTGTAGTATTTCGCGGCCCGTTGCCGGTAGGCTGCCATTCGAAGCCGCGCCCTGTCCCGCACTTCCTCCACCAGGTCGAGGTTGGCTCGCAGTTGGTCAGGGTTACCTTCTTCACTATAAGCCTCCACCCGGGGGCTGGGTGCTCCGATCTCCACAGGGATAACAGCTTCAGAGCCAAAGACTAAGCTGAACGGCGTTTCACCAGTGGGGGCTCGAGGCGTTGTATGATAGGCCCATAGCACGTTGGGGAGCTCCTCCACCCATCGTCCCTTGCAGCCATCCAGTCGAGACTTCAGTCCCTGGAGGATGATTCGGTTGATCACTTCAGCTGCCCCGTTGGTTTGAGGATGCCCGACGGAAGTGAACCTCTGACAGATACCCAGCTCGGAGCAGAACTCCCGGAAAGGCGCATTGTCAAACTGCCGGCCATTATCAGTGACTAGTGTGTGCGGCAGCCCGAACCGACATATGATTGACTTCCAGAAGAAAGATCTCACTTTGCTCTCGGTAATCTTGGCCAGAGCCTCAGCTTCAACCCACTTGGTGAAGTGGTCCACCGCCACCAAGAGGAACTTCCGCTGCCCGGAAGCCGGGGGAAATGGACCCAAGATATCCATGCCCCACTGGGCAAAGGGCCAAGGCGCCACCAGGGGGGTCAGGTGAGATGTCGGCTGTCGCTGGATATTGGCATGACGTTGGCAGCTATCACACTTTTTGACAAGCTCGGCCGCGTCCTCCTTCATTGTCAGCCAAAAGTACCCTTGGCGCAGGGCCTTGTAGCTAGGGCTCTGCCCCCCAGATGACTCCCGCATACGCCTTCGTGGATCTCCCTGAGGATATAATCTGATTCAGTTGGCCCCACACACCTGAGGACCGGGTATGAGAAGATCTCCGATAAAGCTTCCCGTCCATCATCAAGAATCTCGGGGCCCTTCGTTTGAGCAGCTTGGCCTCAGCGGGGTCCTCCGGGAGAGTGCCGTCAGTCAAGTACCGGATGTAGGCATCCATCCAGGAGGGCTCCTGCTCCACCGGCAGCACTTCATCCGCGGCCTCAATGCTTGGGACTTGTAGATGCTCCACGTATGTTCTTCCCAACGTCCCGTCGACCGAAGTGGCCAAACGGGACAGCGCGTCAGCCCTGGCATTCTCCGCCCTGGGGATATAGCTGACACGGAAGTAAGAAAAATGAGACGCCTGGGACTGCACCTTGCTCAAGTAGCGGGACATGGTGGGGTCCCTAGCCTCGTACTCCCCGGCGACTTGTCCAGAAATGAGTTGAGAGTCCGTGAAGGCCCTCAAGCGCCCCGCGCCCAGCTCCTCAGCTAGTCTCATCCCCGCCAGCAGGGCTTCGTACTCCGCCTGATTATTGGTCGCAGGAACTGGAATCTGAGAGCATACTCCACCACGTCTCCCTCCGGGCTCGCGAGAATGAGTCCGGCTCCGCTCCCTTGAGAGTTTGCCGCTCCATCTACATGCAGGATCCAGTCCTCCGCCTCTCCAGATGAGGGAGAGTCCCTAGGCTCCTCCGGTCGCGCCTCCTCCACGTCCTTCTCGGTCCAGGAGCACTCGACTAGGAAATCCGCCAACACCTGGGACTTCATGGCTGATCTTGGCCGGATGGACAGGTCGAACTCGCTTAGCTTGATGGCCCATTTAGCCAGCCGGCCGGAGGTGTCGGGGCGAGACAGGATAGCTCGCAGGGGCTGGTCCGTGAGCACCACGATGGGATGGGCTTGAAAGTAAGGCCGAAGGCGCTGAGTAGAGACCACCAAGGCGAAGATAATCTTCTCAGTTTTTGAATACCTGGTCTCAGCGTCATGGAGTACCTTGCTGGTATAATAGATTGGCTTCTGGGCTCCGTCGGCATCCATGCGCACAAGCACGGAGCTAACAGCCTCGGGGAAGCGGCCAGATATAAAAAGAGCTCCTCTCCATTTTCAGGCTTGGACAGTAGCGGAGGAGTGGAGAGAAACTGCTTCAACTCTTCAAAGGAGCCCTGACACTCTTTCGTCCACTCGAAGCCGTTAATCTTGCGCAGCGCCTTGAAAAAAGGTAGGCACCTCTCCGCCGACCTTGACATGAAACGACTCAAGGCCGCCACCCTCCCCGTCAGGCGCTGCACCTCCTTCTTGCTGACCGGAGGCCGCATCTCCAGGATGGCTCTGATCTTGTCGGGGTTGGCCTCGATCCCGCGCTGGGTCACCATGAAACCCAGGAACTTGCCAGCTGCTACTCCGAAGGCGCATTTGTGGGGGTTGAGCTTCATCCGGTACCGGCGCAGATTGTTGAAAGTCTCCTCGAGGTCAGCTACATGGTCTTCTGCATTGGTGCTCTTGGTCAGCATGTCATCCACATATACCTCCATGTTGCGCCCCAGCTGATCCTCAAAAACCTTGTTCATTAATCTTTGGTAAGTAGCCCCGGCATTTTTCAGTCCAAAGGGCATCACCCTGTAACAGTAGATCCCCTTCTCCGTGACAAAGGAGGTTGCTTCTTCATCTGCTGAGCTCATCTTGATTTGATTATACCCCGAGAACGCATCCATGAAACTGAGCGTCCCATGCCCGGAGGTGGCGTCTACCAGCTGGTCGATTCGGGGGAGCGGGAAGCTGTCCTTGGGACACGCCTTATTGAGGTCGGTGAAATCCACGCACATTCTCCAGCTTCCACTGGCCTTACGAACCATCACGACGTTCGCCAACCAGTCGGGTAGCGCACCTCGCGGATGTGGCCAGCCGCCAACAGCTTCCGCACCTCCTCGTCAACAGCCTTCTGCCGGTCCGGGGCAAAACTCCTTTTCTTCTGCCTGACGGGCCGGCACTCCGGTCGAATGTTGAGCTGATGTGTAATCACCTCCTCCGGGATCCCGGGCATGTCGGACGCTGACCATGCGAAGACGTCGGCGTTGGCCCGCAGAAAGGTAAGGAGTCGGTCACGAGCTTCGTCCGGAAGTAAGGCTCCAACTCGAACCGTCTGCATGGGGTCCTCCCCGAGGGGGAAAGTGAGCAGCCGCTCGGCCGGTTCCCCCCTCCTCTCCAAGTCTCGCGGTCAAGGGCCTCGGGTGTTGGTGCAGATGGCGGTGCAGGCGCTGCCTCCTGGGGACTAGGGGCCAAGTGATAGCAAAGCGCCGGCAGGCCCTGCTCTCCTCGCATCTCGCCGACCCTCTGGTGGTTGGGAACCTCACAGGAGCCGCTTGGTGGATATGACGGCATCCAAGAGGTTGAGCCCGGGCCTCCCAAGAATCGCGTTGTACGCCAGGGGCACACGGACCACCAAAAATTTTATAAGGACAGTGCTTTGGCACGGAGCCGTTCCAGCCGTTACGGGAAGAGTAATTTCCCCCTCGACCCTCACAGAATCTCCTGTGAATCCCATCAAAGGCGTGACGACAGGTCGAAGTAGATCATGCGACAGATTCATGCGAACAAAGGCATCGTAGTTCAAAACATCTACGGAGCTTCCACTGTCGACTAGGATTCGTTTTACAGGATGTTTAGCAATCGTCATGGATACGACGACGCTATCATCATCTTTATTTACAACCCCCTCCAAGTCCTTTTCGAAAAAAGGAATTACAGCTTCTACTCCTCCCTCTCCCCTTGGTCTCTTCGACGGGCCTCCTGCCCCCCAGGAAATCATCGCCACTGTCTTCTCCGTCGGGGTGTTATCAATTACCGGCGGTGCAGGCGCTGACGGGCCAGGAGCTCCCGGGTTGTTCCTTTGGACAAACTTCCTCAGGTGGCCTTGTTGAATGAGGTCTTCAATGGCTTTCTTCAGCTGCCGGCAGTCGTCGGTGTTGTGGCCATGGTCCCGGTGGTAGCGGCAGTAGAGATTTTTGTTCCGGGGAATCTTCGGGTTGATGGGAGGAGGGCGTTGCAGATAGGGCTCCCCTTCGATCTCGAGCAGGATCTGAGATATTGGGGCAAGCAGTGGGGTGTAAGGCCCGTCTCTCGGTGCAGGAGGTCGAGGACGGTGTCTGGTCGGCGAGGAGGCTCGGGCCTCCTGGGGCGGGCTTCAGCAGCTTCTGCCCGGATGTACTTCTGGGCGCGGATCAAAAGTTCGGAGTAGGAGCCCGGCGGCTTTTTGTCAAGAGAGTATGCGAAGCGAGAAGGGCGGAGCCCCCGCTTCAGAGCCAAGGTAGCCACCGAGTCCTCCAGGTTGTAGACCTCCAAGGCGGCCTCCTTGAACCGGGCAACATAGTCCCGCAGAGGTTCGCCATTCTTCTGCTGACGGCAAACAGGCTGTCCGCCACCCTCGGGATCTTCCGGCAGGCGTCAAAGTGGGCCAAAAAAGCCCTCTCCAACTGGCGGAAGGAGTCGATGCTTCGTGGCGGCAGGCGAGAATACCAAGCCCGGGCAGCTTTTTTCAGGGTAGCCGGGAAAGCAACACACATAAGTGAGTCAGTGGCCCCCTGAACTTGCATGAGTACCTTATAGCTCTCCAAATGGTCCAGGGGGTCCGTAGTCCCGTCGTATGGGTCCAGTTGAGGAAGGCGGAACCTGGTAGAGATAGGCTCCTCCATGATGCGGCGGAACAGGGGAGGCCGACTGTCGTAGTCAGTCTCTGGCAGGTGGGTGATCCGACGGCTAAGCTCTTCCAGCTTCTGGTTGCACTCCTCGAGTCGACGCTCAGCTCGACGAGGCATCCGGCCATCAAAGGAGCCCTCCCCTGAAGATTCAGAAGAAGAACGGGGGCGGCGATGCCGGCGCGGGCGCTCCGCCTCCTTTCCGTGCCGCCGCTTAGGAGAAACTGGCGTGGCGAGAAGGAGACCGGGGCCTTTTGGATGCTTCGCGGTGATGCGGCTTGGCCGGGGATCGGCGGCGATGATCTGCAGGAACTGGCGATCTCCGGCGGGAGGAATGCTGGCTAGGCTGCATCACCCCAGGGACAGACGGGTTCAGCTCCGGCTGCCGCAAGGCCGCTTGCTGGTGCTGCAGGCCCTGAACCATCGCCGCCAGCGACTGGACCTGCGTGGCCAGGGCAGTGAATCGATCCTCCTGGAGTTGTTGCGGAGCAGACGCAGGAACGTCATTCTGCGGAGCGAAAGGCCCTGCCCCCGGAGATGGAGGCTCCGGGAAACAGGATGCGAGAGCTGGGGGGGCCTCCGCGGGTGGACCAGCCCCGCAGCGCTGCCCCCCAGCGCGACCGGCTGAAACTCCTTTCGTTCGAGTCGTCACCATGGCTTTGAAGTCCTGAAGAAGGAGAAAGAAGAAAGCTGCTGGTTCGACGTCTTTCTTACTCCCCCCTACCTGGCGCGCCAATCTGATGACGCCAAGTCACCTTCTCAAACGTCGGGGAAGACGGACGTCTCCCTCCTCGAAGTCCTGCAAGAAAAGTCCCCGGGGACCGGTGGCACCGGTGGGGACCCTCCGACGATCAAGTCAGTTGCTTGGGCTCAGACAAAGAACCGCTCCAGCGAAGAGGAGCTGAGGCGGTTAGGGTTTTTGCTGGGAGGAAGAAAGCTCAGAAAAACCAGAGTTCAGATCCACTTACAGCATGAGCATGTGCCTTTTATACCTGTCCGAATACCCTAACTTGCGGCTTTGGAAGATCTCCATCGTACCGTTGCTGCGTGTGATGCCACACGTATCCGGTAGCTGAGTAGGCGTTCAGTGTATGTCGCCGGTTGATATGACTGGGCACCATTGCTAGAGGTAGCGAGTCGTACGCCGTAGCGAGGCATGGCGATGCACAGGGACATGCAACGCGCCAAACATCGTTATGAGGCATGGCCCTCCGTAACGGGGCACAATCACGAGAGTACCGAATGGTACGCTATGGCGAGGCGTGGTCATGCACAGGGGCATGCAATGCGCCAAACATCGTTATGAGGCATGGCCCTCCGTAACGGGGCACAATCACGGGAGTACCGAATGGTACGTTGTGGCGAGGCGTGGCCATGCGCTGAAAATCATGTGTAAGCACCGTGCAACCTGATAGTTATTGTTTTCCTTGGCAGTTGAGTCACATGCCAATCAGTGATGACCCCCCCCCGACCCCAAGGGGGTACCGGGGGTGGGGGAATGACAGTGCACCCCGAGATCGGTGGGGGCCTCGGGGTCGAGAAACGATGACCCCACCCCCGACCCCGAGGGGTACCGGGGGCGGGGAATGACAGTGCACCCCGAGGCCGGTGGGGGCCTCGGGGTCAAGAAATGATGACCCCACCCCCCGACCCCGAGGGGGTACCAGGGGCGGGGGAATGACAGTGCACCCCGAGGTCGGTGGGGGCCTCGGGGTCAAGAAATGATGACCCCACCCCCCGACCCCAAGGGGGTACCGAGGGCGGGGGAATGACAGTGCACCCCGAGGCCGGTGGGGGCCTCGGGGTCAAGAAATGATGACCCTACCCCCCGACCCCGAGGGGGTACCGGGGGCGGGGGAATGACAGTGCACCTCGAGGCCGATGGGGGCCTCGGGGTCAAGAAATGATGACCCCACCCCTCGACCCCGAGGGGGTACCGGGGGTGGGGGAATGACAGTGCACCCTGAGACCGGTGGGGGCCTCGGGGTCAGGAAATGATGACCCCACCCCCCGACCCCGAGGGGGTACCGAGGGTGGGGAATGACAGTAGCTGCCGTTACCTTTTTTGACGATGCTGGGATCAGTCATATCAGGCTGCAGTCACTTAGACCAGCAACATTAGAAGAATAAATGATGAGGAGTCTCCATCTCAACACTACATCTCCTGCATATTGGGCATATGAAATGAATCCAATGAGTCAATAGTTTGATGTAGGAAGGCCATTGTTTATCAACTTTCATAGAAAATGAACAACTCGTTGATGAGATTTTAATATCCAATCGCTTAGTGTCTACTTGGCAAGTTCTATAACATCCTTTAACATTGAATCTGATGTGGCTGATCCAGCTTCGTTATAATTAACGGTGAAGAAAACTGACGGAGCCCCGTCTCAGCCCCGCTGGACGACTTTGACCTCCGAGGTCCCCTCAACCTTGGCCTCGGACCCAGAGTCTCCTCGGCCTCGGTCTCGGACCTGGCGTCCCCTCAGCCTCGGACCCAGAGTCTCCTCAGCTTCAGTCTCGGACCTGGCGTTCCCTCGGCCTCGGACCCAGAGTCGCCTCAGCCTCGGACCTGGAGTCTCCTCGGCCTCGGTCTCGGACCTGGCATCCCCTCGGCCTCGGACCCAGAGTCTCCTCGGCCTCGGTCTCGGACCTGGCATCCCCTCGGCCTCGGACTTGGCATCTCCTTTGAAGGGTGGATCGTCCTCTTTCTACCCTTGGAGCATAGCACGCATTCGACCAGCCCCAAGTCGTGTGGAGATGCGGAAGCGATATGATATCCCTTGCTGAAATTCTGCAGCAGAATTTTGGATCTTGATCTTGGTAATCTTCCCAGATTGATTAGCAACTAGGATTTTCTTTGGTTTCTTGCGCCCCAAGATTGTAAGAGAGGGTCGTGGCCTCTCTTCTTCCTCACGTGAACCTTCAGATCTGATCCAGAAAATCAAGAGACGCTGCCCAAGGAGAAGGTACTGCTAGGGTTTCTTCCTTCTCCTTCCTTGAGAGAGGCGGCTCCAAGAAGATGGCTAGGGCAGAGATGGCAGCAATAAAACCCTAGAAACCTAGGGCATTTATATGTGAGAAAGAGAGGAGGAGGAAGAGAAGGGATAGCTTATTCTAGGGAGAAAAGGATTTCTTTCATTCATCTATAATCATCATCGTTACATGACTATATATAACCCGTCCCCATGACGGCCACCAAAATAAAACCAGCACACACATGAATCAGGTGCCTTATTATATGGATAATAAACCCTAAAAAACTCCCTTGGACCAACCCACACCTTGGGCCCAAACCCAGCCCAATGATAGACTAGCCCCCTCAAGACCCAACAACCTGGGCCTTAACCCTGTGGAGCCTACAAACCTCCACCCTAGGATTTAAGCTTTGGAGTACCACACCAGGCTCTACAATCTCCACCTTGGTGCTTCAAAGCTGCTGAAAAATCTGCACATTCCCTCAGACCCATCAGTGTCACACATGAGAGAAAGCTATCCCGTGGAAGAGTCTTCGTAAGTGCATCTGCCTGGTTCTTCTTTGTATGAACTTTTACCAGCTCCACTTCACCTTCTTCCACCAATTCTCTGATCCTGTGATACCTCACATCTATATGCTTTGTGCGTGCATGATAGATTGGGTTCTGAGCCAACTGCAGGGCACTCTGACTATCACTGTGTAACAATACTGTACCCTGCTTCACCCCCATTTCATGATGAGTCTCTTCAACCAAAGAGCCTCCTTGGCAGCCTCTGTAATCCCTATATACTCAGCTTCTGTTGTAGACAAAGCTGTAATAGGTTGAAGGGTTGATCTCCAAGAAATTAATCCACCATACATGCTGAACACATACCCTGTGGTAGACCTTCTTGTATCCAGATCACCTGCAAAATTTGCATCCACAAATCCTTCCAATGGACCTAATGACTTACTTGGGATATTAGATTTCTCCTTAGATCCATCTTGCTGCCAAAAAATTAGACCAAGTCCACGAGTTCCCTGAAGGTACCTCAAAATCCACTTGAGTGCCTTCCAGTGCTCCTTCCCTGGGTTCGCCATGAATCTGCTCACCTGGCTCACTGCATATGCTATGTCAGGCCTGCAACACACCATAGCATACATAATGCTGCCCACGGCACTGGCATATGGAACTCTCTCCATGTACTCTTTCTCTTCATCTGTCTGGGGGTTCTGTAACTTAGAAAGAGACATGTGACTAGCCAAAGGTGTTCCAACTGGTTTGGCCTTATCCATCCCAAACCTCTCCAACACCTTGTGAATATATCCACCCAATGACAAGTGTAGAATTCCCTTGGTCCTATCTCTGTAAATTTCCATCCCAAGTATCTTCCTAGCTGACCCCAAATCCTTCATTTCAAATTCTGTTGATAATGCATATTTCAGTCCATTCACTGCTTCAACACTCCTGCTGGCAATGAGCATATCATCCACATACAGAAGGAGATACAGTGCATCATCCTCATCCACATTTTTCACATAGACACAAGTATCATGTTCACATCTAGAAAATCCAAGGCCCAAAATAAAAGTGTCAAACCTTTTGTACCACTGACGGGGTGACTGCTTCAAACCATAGAGCGATTTCTTTAGTAGACACACTTTTTCTTCCAATCCAGATTCCTTGAAACCCTCTGGTTGCTTCATGTATATCCTCTCCTCTAGACTCCCATGTAAGAAAGCCGTCTTCACATCCATCTGCTGCAACTCCATACCATGTTGTGCTACAAGAGATAACAACACACGAATTGAAGCATGACGTACCACTGGAGAGAATACCTCTGTGTAGTCCACTCCCTCTCTCTGTGAGAACCCCTTAGCAACAAGCCTTGCTTTGTATCTGACTCCACCTTGCTCTGAAGGTGCCTCCTTCTTTGTGAACACCCATTTTGAACCAATGGCCTGAGCATCTCTAGGTAGATCCACTAGCTGCCATGTCTTGTTCTTTTCCAGGGACTCCATCTCCTCCATCATGGCCTGCATCCATGAGTCTCTTTCTGAACTTTCCATGGCTTCTTGAAAGGTCTCTGGATCTTCATTTGCAGTGATTAGAGCATAGGAAATCATGTCATCAATGCGATACCGAGCAGGTTTGATGATGGTACGCTTTGCCTTATGTAGTGCCACACCCCTTTGATCATCTCTCAAAGCTGAAGTGTGTGACTCCACCTGCACCTCCTTTTGGATTGATGGCTCTTCTGGCTGATCCTTTACATGTATTGGAACATTCATACCAAACTCCATCTCAAAAGAAGCATGTTTTGAAGTAGAAGTAGAAGGTACATCACCTGTCAGCCAATGCTGTCCACTGCTATCCTGTTCAGCCTTTTCAGCTCCATCTGCAATCTCTGACCTCTTCAAGATGCTCTCTCATCAAAAATAATGTCTCTACTGATGATACACTTCTGTGAATCTGAACTCCATAGCAAATAGCCTTTAACTCCCTGTGGATACCCGATGAAGATCAGCCTTTGTGATTTTGGGTCCAGCTTGCTCCTTTCAGTTGCCTCCACATGTGCATAGGCTGGGCAACCAAAAATCCTTAGGTGTCCAAGCTCCACCTTCTTCCCACTCCAGATCTCCTCTGGAATGCCTCCATCAAGTTTTCTATTAGGGGACCTGTTAACAAGAAAACCAGAGAACATAATTGCATCACCCCAAAAGACCTTGGGCAGTGATGCCTGCAGCCTCAAACACCTAGCCTTCTCTGTCAATGTACGATTCATCCTCTCTGCCACACCATTCTGCTGGGGAGTCATCCTTACTGTGTAATGGCGTTGGATCCCATTTTCCTCACAGTAGCTTCTGAATTCATTGCTTGTATACTCCCCTCCATTGTCAGATCTCAAACACTTCACTAGTTTTCCTGTCTCCTTTTCAACACCAACTCTCCAAGCTTTAAACCGGGCAAATACCTCTGATTTTTCTCTTATCAGATATACCCATACCTTCCTGGAGTAGTCATCAATAAAGGTCAAAAAATACTTAGCCCCACCTCTGGCTGACACAGGGGTCGGTCCCCATACATCTGAGTGAACTAATTCCAGAATACCTTCACTCTGCTTGGAACTACTGGCAAACCTCACCCTATGTTATTTACCATAAATACAGGGCTCACAGATGTCATTGTCCTCCTTCTTAAGTGCTGGAATTAGACCTCTTTTGCTAAATTCTATAAGCCCTTTATCACTCATGTGTCCCATTCGATAGTGCCACAGTTTATAGACCAACTGTTCCTTCTGTGCCGCTGCTAGCACCTCTGCACCATCTATGGCCACTGAGCCTTCCATATGATAGAGATTATTTTCCAACCTTCTCCCTTTCATCACCACTAATGCACCCTTGGTTATCCTCAAACATCCACTCCCCGGCTGGCTTCCAAAAGCATACCCATGCTTCTCCAGGTAGCCCAAAGAAATTAGATTCTTCTTCAACTCTGGGACATGTTTGACATTGTTAAAGTCCTTATAACCCCATCATACATCCTCACCCTTATGCTTCCAACTCCAGCAACCTTACAAGGATGATTATCACCAAGGCATACACTCCCTCCATCAGATTCTTCATAAGTTGCAAACCACTCCCTATGCGAAGTATAATGGTGAGAACATGCTGAGTCAAGTGTCCAACAACTATCGCACTTCTTGGTCCCATCTGAAACTACCAGTACATCATCTTCACTGTCTTCAGATGAATTTGCACCACCATTGCTGGCTGAACCTCCCTTGGAAATGCCCTTCCCCTTCTCATTCTTCAGAAGTGGGCAATTTTTCTTCATGTGACCAATCTGATGACACTTGTAACACTTCCATGCTTTCTGCTTACCCCGAGACTTAGATCTGCCTTTGGACTTGCCTCTAACCTTTTCCCAGGGTCTTCCTTGCCTCTCATTCACAGCAAGTACCTCTGTGTTAGAGTTTCCCATGCGAATCTTTTCTCTTTGCTGGTTTGATCTCAGCACCCCCACAACTTCTTCATAATTCAGGGTCTCCTTCCCATACACCAAGGTTGTAATCAGACCATCATAGGAACTGGGTAGCGAACACAACAAGATGAGGGTCTTGTCTTCTTCATCAATCTTCACATCAAGGCTCATCACCTCTGAGCACACTTGATTGAATTTCTGAATATGGGCCACAAGATCTCCTCCCTCAGGCATTCTCAAGCTGTACAACTGTTTCTTCAACCATAACTTGTTTGTCATGCTCTTTCTCATGTAAGTGTTCTCTAAAGTTTCCCAAAGCCCCCTTGCGTGGTTTGCGTGCAAATCTCGGCAAGACTTGATCAGCCAAGCACATCCTGATTGTGCTAAATGCAATCTCCTCTAACTCCTCCCAATCCTCACGACTTACATTATCCGGTCTTTGTTTCACCAAGACCTTATAAATCCTTTGCTGTACCAATAAATCCTTCACCCTTTGCTGCCATAGGGTGAAGTTTCCCTTGCCATCATACTTTTCAAAATCCAATTTAAAGCTACTAGATGCCATATCCAACCAAGAAACAATGCACACAACAAAAACAGAAAATTAAACTTGCTGCAGAAATTTCTGGTTTGATATCTTACCAAGAAACGCCCAAGATCCAATCTTTTCTCCACCAAATCACTGAGGCTCTGATACCAAATGAAGGTGGATCGTCCTCTTTCTACCCTTGGAGCATAGCACGCATTCGACCAGCCCCAAGTCGTGTGGAGATGCGGAAGCGATATGATATTATCCCTTGCTGAAATTCTGCAGCAGAATTTTGGATCTTGATCTTGGTAATCTTCCCAAATTGATTAGCAACTAGGATTTTCTTTGGTTTCTTGCGCCCCAAGATTGTAAGAGAGGGTCGTGGCCTCTCTTCTTCCTCACGTGAACCTTCAGATCTGATCCAGAAAATCAAGAGACGCTGCCCAAGGAGAAGGTACTGCTAGGGTTTCTTCCTTCTCCTTCCTTGAGAGAGGCGGCTCCAAGAAGATGGCTAGGGCAGAGATGGCAGCAATAAAACCCTAGAAACCTAGGGCATTTATATGTGAGAAAGAGAGGAGGAGGAAGAGAAGGGATAGCTTATTCTAGGAGAAAAGGGTTTCTTTCATTCATCTATAATCATCATCGTTACATGACTATATATAACCCGTCCCCATGATGGCCACCAAAATAAAACCAGCACCACACATGAACCGGTGCCTTATTATATGGATAATAAATCCTAAAAAACTCCCTTGGACCAACCCACCTTGGGCCCAAACCCAGCCCAATGATAGACTAGCCCCCTCAAGACCCAACAACCTGGGCCTTAACCCTGTGGAGCCTACAAACCTCCACCTAGGATTTAAGCTTTGGAGTACCACACCAGGCTCTACATCCTTGGCCTCGGCCTCAGACCTCAAGTCCTGCTACCTCGAGCCGCTTGACACCCACGGCCCACCAACCGCCTGCGGCGGCCACGTGATCCACCATTCGATTTCAGTCACGCATGGCCACTACCTGTAACGGCGCAGGACTGACACGGCCAGGCCCACCTGCCACCTATGGTGCCCCGCCTGGCAGGAGGCTAGCGGGGCAAGATACCTCTGACATGCTCAGTGTCGGTTACGACCTGTCGCTGTCAGCCTTGCCCTCCGCCCGATACCGAACAAAGGCGCCTCGAAATCAACCACCTTCTGGAAGCAGATAAAGAAACCCTCGACAGGTATAAAACGCCCACACTCACAACGAGGAAGGGAGCCTGAACTCAAGTTCTCTAGCTCTTTCTGCTAGTTTACTCTTGTCTGTTCCTAAGTCGCTGACGAGCAGGGGGTTCCTACCGGAACAACCAGTCTTCGAGGACTTTCTTGTAGGAGTCTATCGAGGAGGAGGACCTCTGTTACTCGGCTTTCGAGGATGGTGACTTGGCGTCAACAAAATCATACACCTTTTACAATAACCTTAGGTTTATACCTTGGCCCCTAGCATAAAGCATCTCAAGAAAGGAAATCACAAATTGGGGTGCTAATAAATCTCCTTCAAAATACTAAATGGAAAGATCTAGTCAATAATTTGCTTAGTCCATTCATTGTGTTGTGACATGAGATTATCTACTGCAGATAAGTTACCAAGAACTTACATGTAACATATAAGTGCCTTCGATTATGTATGGTAGTTGAGGGCCAAGGTTGATTTAAGATATCAATTGATTTTCCACTTTTAATAGATCTAAAAGATAATTTGACATAACAATTAAAGTCAAGAGGTTTGCATTTATAGAATCTATTCAGACCATGCGTCAAGCTTCATTTAATAGGTTTCCAATTTTATTAACTCAATAGACATTTTAATCCTAAAGTTGCATTTAGTTTGCAATAATATAACATTACGATAAATCTTACATTTCTAATAATCTTGCACTTGATATTCAGATTATTGGGAATAAAAGATTATCATGTTTTTTTTCTTTGATAACGTCAACTCAAATTTTTAAGAATGTGATTTTTTATTATAAATCTTTTTTATTTTTAAGTGATCATCTTCTTTCTACTAGAATATAAATGTTCGAATAAAAAATAAGAAGTTTTTATAAAATATTTTAGAAATATTATGTATTTAAATAATATAAATATTTAATATATATTATATATATGGTATATATTACAATATTATTAAATTATTTAAACTTGTAATATAAATAATATTAAGTATATTTTATAATTTATTTAAATATCATAATTTAATATGCAAGAAAGTCATAAATATAAATAATTTTAAATTTAATATTCATATTATTATATAATATATAATATATTTAAAATATTAAAATATTATATTAATGCTAAATTTTATATTAATATAAAAGGTAAACTTGGCTAGAATGTAATTAAATTGAGGACTTTTCTTACCCTTGGAACCATCCCACTTTTTTTTTTTCATCTTTAAAATTTATGAAACATATGGATCCTAAAGGAGATGATTGAATCAAGGCTTAGCTGCATTCGAATATAGCCAAATTTACCTCTTAATATAATATATATAATATATGTTAAATATTTAAATATTATTAGATATGTATTAAAAATATACTCAGATTATACATTATTTAAAATTAACTTCGTAATATGAGATGCTCAACTTTTAGATAAGAATCGGATTACCATAAATTATATATGGTAATCTTAAATTACTGAAATCAAATATTACCATCTATATTTAGGCTCTGTTAATGAGGTGGTTTTGCTATCAGGAAAAGAAGACGAGAAATTTGTCCAAGTTGAATCCGTCTCTCCATGACAGACAAATTGAGATGCAACGTAGATGAAGCATTGCCATTCCAGCAACATCTACAGTGGTGAAGACTGGACCCTTGAACCAGAGAGCCAGGTTAGCCATTGCCCCTAGAGAAAAAAAAAAAAAAAAGTTTTTTGGGTTGGGGAAGTGGTGCATATTAGGGCTTTGGACCCTTGAAAAGTGATAAAACATAAGTTAACCAAAATATTTATGATAGTTTTTTCTTAAAAAAGGAAATAAGAGAAGCGTAACATCGGAGCTTCTAAATACACTATAAAAATTACTTTTCACACCCCAAATTTTTTTAAAAAATTTAAATTCCTAAAATACCTTTAAATCCCTTTCCTATCTTTTTTTTTCTCTTCACACCCCTCTCCCTCACCCAACCCGGCCGACACCCTCTTCTTCTCTTCCCTCTTCCTCTTTCCTTCTCCTTTTCCGATCGGCAGCTGCGGCAGCACGGCACCGGCAGCGGTAGCAGCAGCCACGGTAGTAAGCGGGTGCGGCGGCCCTCGTTGATCGAACGCCTCGCTCCGGACCCCCTTGGCCCCTGGGTCCCCTCTTCGGCCTTGGCCGCTCTGACCCCATAAGCACTAACTTCCCTCCCCGACCCCGGCCGCTCCGCCCCCTACCCCCCCGGCATTGACTCCCCTCCCCAGCTTCCCTCGTTGAGCGCATCACCTCAGCCCCCGACTTCCCCCTTCGCCCCGGCCGCTCCGTTCCCGACCTTCCTCTGCTAGCCCCTAGCTCCTTGGCCCCTTGGCCCTAGCCCCCGGCTTTCCCTTGCCTCTATGTTTGACTGAACAGAGGCCTTCTATTAAGCCCGGCCTATCAGGATCGACTAGGGATGGTAATTTTTTTCGTTTGACCGTTTATCCGGTCGGTACCATTTTTAACGGATCGAAGAATCCCCGTCTAAACGGCTTAATGGGTAACGGGATTTCTCGTTAACGGCTAAACGAATAAATTGCTAAACGAGTAAACGATCCGGGAATGGTATTTTCTGCCCCATCTCCGTTTATTCATCCCCTCTCCATTAGCTTTAATATAATATATTAAAATTTTTAATATATATATATATATATATATAAAAATTAAAAATTAAAAATAAATCAAATATATAGTAATTTTTTTTATATATTATTCTCCTTGAAATGCAATTAGAATTTGATAGATCATTTCCTATATGATTTATTATTGTGTTAAAGCTAATATGCATTTCTTAAGAGGCCTAAATCAAACCATTTAAGAAACTACATACAATATATCGCCTCTTTCAACTTTCAATAAACTCGATAAGTCAGATTGAGGGAGAGTTAATTCAAAGAGTTAATGAGCAGTTGTTAAAAGTTAATTCAAAGAGCTCCATCAAAATTTTCTATTAGTATTTTTTTATTTTTAAATAATTTTAATTTTAATAAAATAATTATATTTTTTTATGTAAACAATTAAATGAGTACTGAGCACCCGTCTACTCGATTGGATATTTCCTTTCCCACCCCGTTAAGTCATTATAGTTAACGGGCGAAAATGAGAATATTTTTTTTAACGGGAATGGGATCGATATAGATCGCCCTGGGCTATTTCTGGGCCGTTGCCATCCCTAAGGCCGGCCTAGCTTATCAGGGTCGAATAGAAGGCTTTTATTCAACTCTGATAGCTTCCGTTCAAAGGACCTAAAGAAGGGAAGTTTGTTCGGACGAAGGATATAAAGAAAAATTATGAAAGGCATAATGATCATTAAGCAATGAGATATATTTATTATTTTTTTTTTAAATGTGGGTGTGGATAGTAATTTTTGCGGCCTAACACGTTATTTTAACCGCGTCCTGATGGGAGTAAGGCACGTGTCTAGCATCTGGAACACTGATATGAGCGCTGTTGGTGGATGAAGATGGTTGGGAACGCCAAGGAGAGAGAGAGAGAGTTTGGCACTCTCAGCCAAGATCCCCAGTGACGAGATAAAACAGGTGCACTGGTGCTGAAAGAACCACCAGATTCCTCTGCCTCCAACACTGGTGATTTCCCATCGTTTCTAATTTGCCGTCGCCCCTTCAATTCTGTATTCCCTTCTACAGCCTATAGCTCTCTATCATCTGCGTATTGGGTGCGTTTTAAGTGGACCAGCGACGGCGAGTCATGACCTATTTGGTGAGCAGAGAGCAACGCGTCATTACTACATGAAGGATCGTGGAGTACATATTTGAGAAAAAAAAACACACCTTGCATACAGGAGATCATTGCGTGGTGGTTGTTTCAGGAGATTTTATTTCCAGTATCTCCAAACGTACAAATGTTAGTAGCCATACAGACAAAAGGAGCAGCAAAAATTCTGACATTTTAGAAGAATCAGCTCTCTGTAATGCTGCATTACTGATTTATTTTTCATTTTTTCTGTTTTCCTCTGATTTTGGCTGACATTTTTCTGTCATATTCGACCAACCTGTGATCCAACACATTTCTCAAATGTTTTCCTGACAGAGCGATAAGAACCATAGCAACTTTGTTCCACCACATCTTGCTCAATGCAGTTGGGTCATTGGGTAATAATTACAGTTTGTCCATGATCCTGGTTTCTTTCAACTTAGAATAAACATTTGGTTTCTAATTAGTTGCTATTATCAAATACAAGGGGAAAAAAAAAATCAGGATTCACATAGCTTGCTATGCAGTGCTATTCATGCATATGCTTCATCAATAACATCACTTTCTGAGAGCTCCTAGAAGCAAAAAGTTCAGACTAGTCCAGATATCTGCTTAGTTTTCCCTATGTTGACTATTTCTGTTACATCAATTTGCCTTAGTTTTGTCACCCTAAAAATAAAAATAGCATTATTTTAGGTTCAAAATCCACCAATGTAACCGCAGAGCGTCTAACATCTTTTTTTTTTTTTCCCGTTTGTCATCAACCTGCACTTTCCTGCTGTCTCTTATCACAGTTTAACAATAAAAAAACTATAAACTCAGTTTTCAAAAATTAAATAAAAATAACACAATGCAGCAAACATTTGTGGAGGAGTTTATTCATCTACTAGTTCGAACTGTTGGTTTTTTTCCATTAAACGTATCGGTTAGATACGATTAAGGTGGTCCTATATTCTGATCTTGAGGGATTGCATGAATTCAAATTTTAAATTCACGATTGAGATAAGAATCCCTCAACCATATCCGTTTAAAGCGGCGCCCTCTGTGATGGACAGATAAGGCATAAAGGTTTATAAAATGGGTAGGTCCCTACGCCTGGTTTCATCGAGAGAAAGTTTACACCACCGCTGAGAGAGACCGCAAGGCGTGAAAGATCCTTACCCTCATCTGGAAGAAAATCAACAGCAATGGCTGGAGGTATTTATCGATCTTTCCTGATAAATATATTGGTACCATATTTTCGCATATCTGATAGGGATCAATATATTTAATTTCAGTCTATTATTTGGTATCAGAGCATTTAAAAATACCTCTATCTTGATTATTAGGATTGTTTCTATTGATATATGGATCTGATAAAATCCCTATGAAACAATCTTTATATGATTTATTTGATAAAGAGGGACAAGGTATTCTTGATCTCTATTTCTCTCGTTTAGGGATAGTCCAAAGGGGAGGCTACAGGTAGTACCCTGGATTATTTCACCCAACGGGCGTACGGTAGGGATATTAGGGACGTACCAATAAGGGAGGCTACTGTAGTACCTTGGTGTGTTTGACCCAATTACCTGCATACCGAGAGAGTTAATAGATCATCAAGAATAATCTGAAAGTGCATTAGATCTGATAAACTCTTAATATTCAGTTTATTTAATTCAGTTTTATTTAAGAGATTGATCAGTAAGATTTATGCCATGAACCATGCACTTATCTATTCGCTCACCCTTTTGGATATAGTTTAAATAAAAGATAAATCCAACTATCTCACGATTAAATCACCATGAGATAAGGAAGCATCGGTTTTCTTGCTTTGGATATGTGCACGGAACGAGGACAGATGAAAAAATGCCTCTTACAGAAAAAAAAAAAAAATACAATAGCACTCTTAATGAGATTGCGATTTATGAACGTTGGGAGCGATCCAATCGCTTGAGTACAATGTTCATAAAGACAAAAATCTCTGTTGATATACGTGGTTCAGTTGATAAGTATGAGAATGTCAGGGAGCTACTAAAGGCCATTGATGAGCAATTTAGTACTTCAGATAAAGCTCTTGCCAGTACCCTAATATTGAAGTTGTCATCCCTGAGGCTCACTGGAGTGAGAGGTGTGCGTGAGCACATTATACAAATGAGGGACATTGCAGCTCAACTGAAGACTCTTGAGGTTGAAATGTCTGAGTCCTTTCTGGTGCACTATATTTTAAATACACTTCCACAACAGTATGGATCATTTAAGATATCTTATAACACACATAAGAAAAAATGGTCAATCAATGAACTTTTGGCCATGTGTGTTCAAGAAGAGGGTAGACTGTTGATGGAATTGGGTGAAAGTGCAATGCTGACTATAAGTGGAAAGGATCGGGCACGGGCCAAGAAGAAGGGTAAAAGTAAAATACCACCCCAATCTGATATAAAGAAGGAATCCAAGTGTTTCTTCTATAAGAAGAAGGGACACATGAAGAAGGATTGCATCAAGTTCAAGACTTGGCTTGAAAAGAAAGGTAAAACAATCTCACTTGTCTGTTATGAATCTAATATGGCTAATGTTATTTATAACACATGGTGGATTGATTCTGGTTCTACAATCCACATTTGTAATACTTTGCAGGGTATGCAAAACTTAAGGAAGCCAGTAGGAAGTGAGCAGTATATCTCTTCAGGAAATAAGATGCGCTCACATGTGGAAGCTATAGGGACATGCACCTTAGTTCTTAGTAGTGGTTTTGTTTTAAATTTGGAAAGGACCTTTTATGTACCTAGTTTTTCTAGGAATTTAATTTCAGTTTCAAGACTTGTACCTTTTGGTTATTCTTTCAACTTTTCAGATACTTCTTCCAGTTTATATTATAAATCTGAACTTGTTGGGAATGGTACTTTGTCTGATGGTCTTTTCTATATTAATTTGCAAAATAATACCACTCATGATGTAATGCATGTTAAGGCTGGCATGAAAAGATGTGTTGTAAATGATAACTCTTTTATGTTGTGGCATCGGAGATTGGGACATATCTCCATAGATAGAATCAAGAGGTTAGTGAATAAAGGAGTACTCAATACTTTGGACTTCACTGACTTTGATACTTGTGTGGACTGCATTAAAGGTAAGCAGACCAATAAGTCAAAGAAAGGTGCCAAGAGGAGTTCAGACCTATTAGAGATCATACACACGGACATTTGTTGTCCGGATATGATTTTCATGGTCCGAAATACTTTATCTACTTTATTGATGATTACTCACGATTTATGTATCTCTACTTGCTTCATAATAAGAACGAAGCATTATATGCCTTTAAGGTATTCAAGGCAGAAGTAGAGACACAATGTGGAAAGTAAATCAAAATTGTGAGATCTGATAGAGGAGGTGAGTATTATGGGAGATACACAGAAGATGGACAAATGCCTGGTCCATTTGCGAAGTTCCTTCAAGAACATGGGATTGTTGCCCAATACAGTTTACCTGGCTCACCTGATCAGAATGGTGTAGCAGAAAGAAGGAACCGAACATTGATGGACATGGTGAGGAGCATGATTAGCAGCTCCAAACTACCTAAGTCCTTGTGGACAGAAGCTCTCAAGGCAGCTGTGTACATATTAAATCGAGTTCCAACCAAGGCTGTTTCTAAAACGCCATTTGAGTTATTTAAAGGTTGGAAACCAAGTTTGCGACATGTACGCGTATGGGGATGCCCATGTGAAGTGAGAGTATACAATCCACAAGAGAAAAAGCTGGACCCTAGGACCATTAGTGGGTATTTTGTTGGATATGCCGAGAGGTCCAAGGGATATATATTTTACTGTCCATCTCATACAACTAGGATTGTGGAATCGAGAAATGCCAAATTTCTTGAGAATGACTTGATCAGTGGGAGTGAACAATTGCAGAGCATGATTCCTGAAAGGGAACATTCTGATGCTCAACCTTCCACTTCAAGTGACAGACTGATTATCGTTCATAGTGCCCCTCAAGACCAAACGGGCATTATACAATCAGTCGTTGAAATTCACAATTTGCTGATAATGAACTAGTAGATCCAGTCTCTCATGAGTTACCAAAGATAGTTGAACAATCGACTCCTCCAGAGGAGGTTGTTACAATATTAAGAAGATCTACAAGAGAAAGAAAATCAGCAATTTCTAGTGACTATATTGTGTATCTTCAAGAGTCGGACTATAACATTGGAGCTGAAAATGATCCTGGAACGTTTTCACAAGCCATGAATTGTAAGGAATCTAATTTATGGTATGATGCTATGAAAGATGAGATGAATTCTATGGCAGTTAATGGAGTCTGGGATCTTGTTGAGTTGCCTGATGAAGTAAAAGCCATTGGCTGTAAATGGGTCTTTAAGACCAAGAAAGACTCGTTAGGCAACATTGAGCGATATAAGGCAAGACTCGTTGCTAAGAGATTCACTCAAAGGGAGGGAATTGATTACAAGGAGACATTTTCTCCTGTATCTAAGAAAGATTCCTTCCGCATTATCATGGCACTTGTTGCGCATTTTGATTTAGAGTTGCAACAAATGGATGTGAAAACTGCATTTCTCAATGGAGATCTAGAGGAAGAGGTTTATATGAAACAAAGGTTTTTCCTCTAGTAATAATGAGCAATTAGTATGCAAGCTCAAGAGATCTATATATGGATTGAAACAAGCCTCTCGGCAATGGTACTTAAAATTTCATGATGTGATTTCTTCATTTGGATTTGTAGAGAACATCATGGATCAATGTATATACAGAAGGTCAGTGGGAGCAAAATTTATTTTCTAATCCTATATGTAGATGATATTTTACTTGCAACCAATAATAAAGGTATGTTACATGAGGTGAAACAATTTCTCTCTGAGAATTTTGACATGAAAGATATGGGTGATGCCTCTTATGTCATTGGCATTAAAATTCAAAGAGACAGACTTCGAGGTGTTTTAGGTCTATCTCAAGAAACCTATATCAATAAAATTTTAGAGAGATTTCGGATGAAAAATTGTTCACCGAGTATAGCTCCCATAGTCAAGGGTGACAGATTCAATTTGAGTCACTGCCCAAGGAATGACTTTGAGAGGGAGGAAATGAAAAACACTCCATATGCCTCAGCTGTTGGTAGCTTGATGTATGCTCAGGTTTGTACAAGGCCTGACATAGCATTTGCAGTTAGGATGTTGGGGAGATATCAGAGTAATACAGGTTTAGACCACTGGAGAGCTACTAAGAAGGTGATGAGATATCTTCAGGGTACCAAGGACTACATGCTTATGTTCAGACGGACTGAAAATTTGGAAGTAATTGGCTACTCTGATGCTGACTTTGCTGGCTGTGTTGATTCTCGGAAGTCAACATCTGGATACATATTTATGTTTGCTGGTGGAGCTGTATCTTGGAGGAGCGCCAAGCAGACTTTGACTGCTACTTCACCATGGAAGCCGAGTTCGTATCATGTTTTGAGGCTACCTCGCATGGTGTATGGTTGAAGAGTTTCATTTCTGGGCTTAGAATTGTGGATTCTATATCTAAGCCATTGAAGATTTATTGTGACAATTCAGCTGCAGTGTTTATGGCTAAAAACAATAAGAGTGGTAGTCGAAGCAAGCACATCGACATCAAATATTTAGCCATACGAGAACGTGTTAAAGAAAAGACAGTGGTTATAGAGCACGTGAGCACTGAGTTGATGATAGCTGATCCCTTGACTAAAGGCATGCCACTATAGAAGTTTAGGGATCATGTAGACCGTATGGGTCTTGGTTATTTTATTTAATTCATTGTAATGATGAATTTTATAATTAATGAAACTCTTTTATGATTGTGATGTTTTTCACATTCAGTTATTTAGTGTACACATTTATTTGTGATGAGCATCATTAAGTAGGACCTAGAATAAACATGGGGTTTATTCATTAAGTTATATGGGTTTATGTTTGAGAAATATAATACATTGTGATATATGGTAAATAATACTCGATTTTAAGAGGACCTATTGCCATGATTCATGTATTCTGTTTCTTACTATAGTAATAGAATATATGGACCAAATGAGAGAATATTGGTTTTTTCTCCATTAAGTGTATCGGTTAGATACGATTAAGGTGGTCCTATATTCTGATCTTGAGGGATTACGTGAATTCAAATTTTGAATTCATGATTGAGATAAGAATCCCTCAACCATATCCGTTTAAAGCGGCGCCCTCTGTGATGGACAGATAAGGCATAAAGGTTTATAAAACGGGTAGGTCCTTGCGCCTGGTTTCATCGAGAGAAAGTTTATACCATCGCTGAGAGAGACCGCAAGGCGTGGAAAATCCTTACCCTCATCTGGAAAAAAATTAACAGCAATGACTGAAGGTATTTATCGATCTTTCCTTTATTAATTAGGATAAATATATTGATCCCATGTTTCCGCATATCTGATAGGGATCAATATATTTAATTTCAGTCTATCACGAACTAGTTTTCTTTGAGAATAATGGAGACATCATAAATCTAAACCACCAAAGTAGCTTGCTAGGAACTTTTCTCCTCGAAGCTATCACATTATGGCAGAAGGTCAAATGAGTCTACAAGCTGATCTACAAGGTAGAAGCTTTGACAAACATGCAAAAAAAGAAATTTGAAAGAATTCTTGCATCTTCTTCTACTAAGATAGTTCTTGAGAGATGAAAATGTTAAGACCAATCATACTTACATATCAAACGTTTTTGGTGCACACTATTAAGGGGTCTTTTAATACTGTCTCAACGATCGGTTCTGGTGAAAGTTGCTCCCTTGCATCAGAGACACATGAAAAATAATCTGGAATTGTGACATTTACCATGTACATCACTCTCCATTGGCTTTGTCCTTATCGGTTTAAAACAAAAGGAAGGTACTCCAGATGCCAGCAGCAGTATGTGGTAAGAGTGCCAGGTCTGATGTGTGTGTTATGTTCCATTGCAAGCGCCAGTGATCTGTGGCAACAATTGTGATGGTTCCAGCATTGCCATAGAGCGTTCTGCCAGTATAGGCTTAAAAAATGTTCTGCAACTGAATAGTCTCTCAATTTATTATCCTGGAAACTACCAGTGAATGTGTGCGGAATGGACTTCTAACTATGACCAAAAGCATTTATCCAAGCAGAGTTTGAACCTTATTCCTTGCTGCTTCAAGGTTAGACAATTAAGCAAAAATTTTCAGGGTTGGTGTCTCCATGCTATCGGGAAATCTTGTCATGATAGGACCAAAATAAGACTCCTGAATACCCGTAAACCCAAAAAGTAGCTTGCTAGGAACTTTCTCCTCTAAGCTATCGCATTATGGAAGCAGATCAAATAAGTCTACAAGATAATCTATCAGGTAGAAGCTTTGATAAACCTAATACTCATGCAAAAAAAAAAAACAATTTGAATGAATTCTTGTATCCTCTTCAACCAAGATAGTCCTTGAGAGCTAATGAATAAAAATGTAAGACTAATTATACTCCGTTTCTCAGGTTTTGTTACCAATATTTTCTAATGCAGAAGAAAACATTCATATCAAACATTTTTGGTGTACACCATGAAGGAGTCTTCTAATACTGTCTCAACCATCAATTCTGGTGGAAGGTGTTCCCTTGCATCAGAGACACATAAAGAATAGGCTGGTGTTATGACATTTAGCATGTACATCACTCTCCATCGACTTTACCCTTACCAGTCTAAAACAAAAAGGAGTGTACTTCAGATGCCCGCAGCAGTACGTGGTAGAGTGCCAGGTCTAAGCGCCAGTTATCTGTGCTAACAATTGTGATAGTTTTAGCATTGCCATAGAGTGTTCCGCTAGCATAAGCTTAAAAAATGTTCTGCCATTGCATAGTCTCTCAATCTATCACCCTGGAAGCTACCAGTGAATGTGTGCAGAATGGACTTCTATCTATGATCAAAATCATTCATCCAAGCAGAGTTTGAACCTTATTCCATACTGATTCAGCAGTTGGACAATTAGATAAAAACTCTCAGGGTTGGTATCTCCATGTTATCAGGAAATCTAGTTATGATAGGGTCAAAATAGATTCCTGAATAGCCCACAGGATGCTAGAAATAATTACCTGCGCTGAAGAGTGTTTGCCAAACTCTCTTGCAAAAGAGCACCATTCAACCGCCAATCAGAAACAGGCAGAAGATGCAAAGTTTCAAATAGGAGTATTAGTTTCCCATCAAACTGTGATAAAATGGTTTAGCTGCAGGCTAAAATTATAGCTGATCTAATCATACATATTTATAAGAGAATCTTATAGCAGAAACAGAACACAGGTCATTCATACGAGCTTAGAAAGAAACCCAGCTATTTCTATACGAGGGCATGGCATGCGGAAAGCGAGCACTCACAAGGACACCCCTAATTCCATAACTAAAGCATCCAGAACTTGCAAGAGGTCACTTCTTATGATGACACACCAGAGTGTCATGAAAGTTTCTATCAACAAGAGCTTGAATGTCCTGCTTTTCAGATGTGGCCATTTTGCAGCCTCGTTATCATCAATCTGGTAACCAAATCTCATCCGTTTATGCATATATAGATAGTACTTGCATAATAATGAAAGGATAGGTCTTATATCCACTTCCTGAGCTGAGAGAATAACTCTAGGACTAGATTTGTAATTGAAGTTTCACCTTAGAACAATATCGGATGGAAAAAGAGTCAAACAAAATACAACAAAGGTTCCTTTCATCGAATTCCCCAGATGTTACACACATATGATACACCTTTGAACGTAATGGCTATTGCAAAGCCAAATTTAAACCTACTTGTCACAAACTACAATATATTTCAGAAGTGACTCGCTATCACAAAAGTCTTACAATCAAAGTTTCTTTGGACTTTAGTAAGGGTTGAACTAAAAGAAGGGTTCGAGTCCAAAACATAAATGTGAGATCGAGGGTATGTTTCCATTGAAAAGAGAACATGTCCTACTGACCTTATTTTGTAAGAACAACAAAGTCGTGATCTTAAATTAATTGGGATTGGCTATATGAATCCTTTTTATCATTTTGCTTGATTTATAAACTTGTTTCCATAATCTCTAATGTTTAGCAAGAGTGAATCTGATGCCTGTTTACCTTCCACGGACTGTTGGGCCAGAGTTTGTAAAGTCCGACGGATCCCAATCCAAAGTAGAATTATAAATTGCCGTCAGGGAGACAAAAACATCAGTCATCGTTGGGCGAGATGCAGGCTCTCGTGCTACGCAGCGCATTGCCAGCTCAGCCAGAGCAAATGCTAGATCAAAGGGGTAATCATTCTGTAGACAAGGATCGACAAAGCTCCTCAACTTAATCCTCACATCTTCTCCACTGAGAACTTCTCCTATCAACAACCACAGTTGTACTTCCTTTTTGATCTCATCACCTTCCTTGGCGAAGGTAGCTTCTTTGCCTGATAGCAACTCCAACAGTACCACTCCGAATGCAAAAACATCGATCTTAGGGTGATGAGCCCATGCTCCAAATACTCTGGTGCCAAGTATCCCTGAGTACCCACAACATGCCTTGTGAGATGCGGCCCTTCCGAATCCTCCACCGGTCTTGCCAGGCCGAAGTTGGATATCTTTGCTCTGAACTCGCTGTCAAGGAGAAGAATGTTGCTGCTCTTCAAGTTCTTGTGGACGTACGGCGGGTTCGTGTAATTGTGCAGATAATTGAGCCCGTCAGCGACATTGTGAGCAATTTGAACTCTCTGCCGCCAGCCAAGACTGGAACCACTCCAATCTTTCTTCTGATGAAGCCAGTCGCTGAGAGATCCCCGCTCGGCGAACTCATAGACAAGGTAGGTGTCTCCTTCGTGGAGGCAGAAGCCTGACAACCTGATCACGTTAGAATGATTGACAAGCTTCAATATATTGATCTCATTCGACACATCTCCCTTCAGCCTCTTTACTGCTGCCTTGTCCCCACCGATGACAGCCCTGTAGACAGATCCTTTAATCCTGTGATCTTCTCCGAAAGAGCCGGTGGCCCTCTCCAGGTCTTGGAACTTGTACAACGTAAGCGACTCGATGACGCTACGGATCTCGCTGGAAACCAAAGCATCCGAGGTCTTCTCGAAATCCTCGGCAATTTTGGGAGCTTGAGGAATTGGCTTGCGTCTAGGGCGGCGCCAGCACAAGAACCAAGCTAGAAGAATTCCAGAAACGGCTAAGAGACCGGCTCCGATTCCGATCCCGATGTATACCCATTTCTTGTTAGAGCTGCCGCCTTTGTCGGTGGGCGGTGGCGGGGGAGGCGAGGGAGGCGGGGGAGGCGGGTTCACGAGGTCCTTCTCGGAGGGCTCGGTCTTGAGGGGCACCAAGAGCGTGGTGAAGGGATAGATGACGGAGCCGGATGACAGTCCATTCGCGTCCAGAACCGACTGTCGATCGGCGCCGAACCTCTTGGCTATCGCGGAAACATCGTCGCCCCAAGTGATCAAGTAGGTGAGCAAATACTTGAAGCCGCCGGCGGTCTGGTTGGCGGTGGGGCAGGCGCAGCGCAAGGGAACGACCAGCTTGTCGCCGACGGAGAGGTTCCGGGTGTTGTAGGGGTTCTGGGCAATGAGGGCCTGGCATGTGGACAGGCCCTGGTAGGTGTCGTTGGCGACGATGAAGTAGGTCTCGATGGTGGATTTTAGAGTGTAGGAGGCGTTATGCTGGTAGTAGTCGCCGGAGCATGAGCACGCAACGGGGACGAGAACGATATCGAAGAGGGGGACTGCGGAGACGTCGGCAACACCGTTGATGGTGGAGATGTTGGAGGCGTCGGCGTTGAGGAGGTAGCCGATTTCGACGGGGGACTGGTACAGGGTCTGAGATCGGAAGGTGAGGAAGGTGGAGCAAGAGTTGCGTTGGCCGTTGCAGGAGTAGCCCAGGGTGGAGGTGCCGTTGGCGTTGCAGTTCAGTTGAGCGTTGTTCTCGTACGGTTGTTGGGCTTGAGAAGAGGGGAAGCAAAAGAGAAGTAAGGAGAGGAGGAGGAGGAGGAGGAAAGCAGCAGAGCAAGGGGGCTTCAGCTTCCCCATGGCCATGGCCATGGCTTTCGTCTCTTATTAGGTTCTCCTCATCTAGAGCCACAAAAAATAAGAGCTGGGAGGGACGGCCTGTTCTTTCTCCTGAACACAAATAATAAATATGTAGTAGCTGACAACTGACAAGCCAAGTCGCAACGGTATGCCGGGGTGACAAGCCAAAGGCGTGGGCTTGGAACTTTCATCGTTGGACCGGCATAAAAAAGCTGAGGGGAGACGCTAACGCGTACGGCGGCGACCGCTATTCCGGGACGCGGGTTCGTTTCCTTTCTTTCTGAAATATTTAGGTAGTGATGGAAATAAAGAATAAAGAAAATATTTAAAGATAGTTTTTTTATAAAAAAAATTTATAACTAAAAAATAATTTGAATAAAGTTAATCAGAAAGATAATTTATAATTAATTATAAGTTATTCTTTAATTTATTTTAAAAAATATAAAAATTGATATCCTTTCAAATAAAAGTAAAAAAATTTATTTTATGAATTTATTTTTGTATTTAATATGATCAATAAAATAGTTAAAAATATTTTTAAAATAATTTAAACCCTATTTCATATTTTATTGAATAATAATTTTTTTTATAAACATTATCTTAATAAAAAAACAAAGTGAAAAAGCGCTGAAGCGAGGTCGAAATGGCTGTGCGAGCGATCGAAAGAGAGGTTACTTGTCTGGCCGTCGGAGATGACCGATGGTGGCCACCGTGAAATGATCGTGCGAGAGCAAATGGGGCTTCACGGGTGAGAGAACTCGCCAACACGGTTCCTCCTTTGTCTTTATAAAAATATATATTTTTATATATTTTTATATTTATATATTTCAGACCTCCTTTGCTTACCCTGAAGCCAGCTGGAAACATCTCACGGACGTCAAGTTACGCGTTGACAAGGATGATAAGTGTAATCTACTAAAATGAGCTTTAGATTGGTGCTTTAAAAATCATGAACCGTGCGATTGGATTTTTCTTTTCTGTGGTGCTTTACGATTTGTGCTGAGCATCATCTTCCCCGATCTCCATCGCCTGCTTCAACTGTTCTTATTGCTGCTTCATCTGATGATAGCATCTCCGTTCCGATGGAGGCTGCTACTCCGAAGAACGCCACGTCCATGGAGCCATGCCCAATCGAGCCGCTTCGAGTGGGTTTCCCCCTCACCGTCTTCGGTGGTGGTCGCAGAGCTGGAACGTCTTTTCCCGGAGATCATTCAAGTTCCCATGCGGCCACTGGAGGAGGAGATCGGTAGATGGAAGAATCTGACCGTATTGCTCGAAGTCTTGGCAATTGGGTTCCTCCGGAGGCTCTGTTCGTGAGTTCCTCCGTGCCGGTGTCTCGGGAGACATTGAAGTCGTCCCTCTGCCGCATCGCCATTATCTGTTCCGTTTTGAAGACATTCGTGCTACGGAGCTCGTCCTCGGGCGTCCATGGACAGTTAATGGCCAAGCTTTTGCTGTATCCGAGTGGCATCCGGACTTCATTCCTTCTGAGAGCTCGCTGCTTCAAGCTCTGCTTTGGGTCCGATTGCCACTGCTCCCCATCGAATTCTGGACTGATGAGGCTCTTGCCTCAATCCTATCTGCTGCGGGGAAATTCCTGTACTCGGATGCTTTGACCAAGGATCGCAAGCGGGGTGGTTTCGCTCGCACATGTATCATCGTCGACCTGGGTAAGCCTCTGCGTCCAGGTGCTCGGATTCAAGGTACTGGCAATCCCTTTTGGCAACAATTTTCATTTGAGAATATCGAAGGAATCTGTGCCTTCTGTGGATCCTTGCATCTCTCTGGGACCTATGGAGCTGCGCCTGATTCCTCATCTTCCTCCTTGAATCCTCGGTTCGGCCCTTGGATGACAGCGGTGAGACGAAGGAAGGCCCCTGTGCTGCAGCAATCGGTTTCTCAGAGCCTCTGCTCCGGGTACATCTTCCTCCCCACCTCCGTCTTAACGAATGAATGGCAAACACCCAAGAAAATTGCACGAAGGCACCTTAGGAATGGTTCGCATGCGTGTCTGCCGTTGCTGTGGATCCTTCATCTCATTCTCCTGGGCCATCTCCTCTTTGGTATGCAAGAGTGCCGGATCCCCCCTTCTGTGCCGGCGGCTGAGGAGAGATGACTGTTGAAGAGGATGGGAGGGTTGATAATCCAGCGAGCCGTTTTCCTTCGCTGATTCCTCCTGTTCAATCTGAAACCCCAGCGTGCCGGTTGCTTCTCAGCGTGCCGGTTGGAGATAAAGGATAGCTGAGAAGGTTAAGTCTGAATGCTTAGTTTCTGTCCCGGTGCTCTCAGGGAATCCTGGAGTTTTATGCTCCAGTCCTTTTAAGTTGGGGGGCCAGGTTCAGACTACTGAAGGTTGCCTTTCTGGGCTGTCGAAGCGGGCTCGGCCTGTTGAGCCTATGTCGCAGCGGGTTCTGTCCAAGGCATCCAAAGGAAAAGGAAAAGCTAACCTCAGGGATAAGGACATTGGGAATGGATCCTTTGCTTTCTTGGCTTCGCTTGACTCCCTAGGGGTATGCCTGGTCCTGGGGGTCGAGGAAGCAAAAGTCCCATCGTAAAGATAACCTGGCCCTTCAGTCTGCGGAAGTGTCAGTCCAGCCGTCTCACTCGACTGGTTCTGACCATGACGAGGTTGTGGCCCTTCTTAAGGCAGCCATCCAGAAGGATCGTCCTCTTGAGATCATGGACTCATCCAGGGTGGATGACTGTTCTGGCCACAGACCTGAGGGTCCCATGCTGCTTAATGATCTCCTTGGCGAGAAGGTGATGGGGGACACTGTTGGGGGTCCCTCTTCCTCTAATTCTTAAATGAAGATTCTTGTTTGGAATGTTCGAAGGGCCCTGAAACCCTCTTTTCGTTCTTCTTTGGAAGGCTTCAACAACTTCATAACCTTGACATCTGTATTTTGATGGAGACTCGTCTTTCGGGGGATAGTTTGTATCGCCTTCGGAGGCAGATTTCTAGATTGTGGAATTCTTATGCTATTGACTCTGTTGGTCTTTCTGGAGGCATTTTGGTTCTTTGGAGATCGGATAGAGTCCGTGTGGATGCCTTTCATGATTGTGGCCAGCAGGTTGCTTTAGTTGTTTCGGAAGGGTCCTCAGCACCTTGGCTGCTTTCGGGAATTTATGCCAGTACTGAGTTTAGGGTGCGCCGAGTGCTTTGGGATGAGATCCAACTGCTTCTTGGCCAGGGTTTTCCCTCCCTCATTGCTGGCGATTTTAACTGTATTGTGGGGCCTCAGAGAAGCGAGGAGGTAGACAATTTGTTGCTTCCTCGGGCATTGTTGAGTTCAGGAACTTTATTGCCTCGGCAGATCTTTTGGATTTGGGATTTACTGGACCCTAGTTCACCTGGTGCAATAATCGTCAGGGATCTGCTAGAGTCTGGGAGAGACTGGATAGGGCTTTGGCTTCTGCCAACTGGCTTCAACTCTTTCCTTCTGCTACTGTTACTCATTTGCCAAGGATCGGGTCTGACCATTGTCCTATCCTCATTTCTACTGAAGTGCCTCTTCACGGTCTAGACAGTTTAAGTTTGAAAAGTTCTGGACCTTTTATTCTTCTGCGAGACATATCTGGCGATTGCCGGTTAGAGGGAGTGCCTCTTACAGACTTTCTAGACGGCTCCTTCTTGTCAGTCGTAGGCTTTCTAGCTGGAACAGGAGGGAGGTCGGAATATTTTGAGGCAGATTGAACATGCAGAGTCTATTATCTCTTCTTTGCAAGACAAGAGGATCAGCAGGGCTCTCTCCTCGATGCGGATCTGTCGACTCTCAGATCCACTTTAGCTGTCCACCATTCTCTTATGTTGCAGCAGGAAACTTATTGGAGGCAAAGGTCTCGTATTCAGTGGATTAAGGAGGGAGACCGTAATACGAGATTCTTTCATCAGACTACTTTGCGGCGCCGATCGGCGAATCACATCAGATGCATTGATGATGAGGAGGGCCATTCTGTCGAGGATCCGCAGGCGATCAGGGATCAGTTTGTTAACTTCTTCCAACCAGATGGACTAAGATGTCGGGGTTGGGTTCCCAGTTTCTCCGATTCTGCCTTCTTATAAGGTCTCTGATGTGGAGAATGACAGTCTTATCAGGCCTCTTACTATGGAGGAGATTCGCCTCGCTTTATGGGAGCTGGGTCCTGACAAGGCCCCGGGACCTGATGGGTTTCCGCCCTTATTCTTCCGTCATTATTGGGACATTGTTGTCCGGATGTGGTCTCTGTTATCCAGTCTGTCTTTTTGGTCACTCATATGCCTTCTGACTGGAAGCGGACTCTTGTTACCTTGATTCCCAAACGTCCTGAGGCTTCCTCCCCTATGCATTACCGGCCCATTAGTCTGTGTACCACTTTATACAAAATCTGTGCTCGAATTTTAGTAACTCGGATGGCTTTGGTTATGCCTCGTCTTATCTCTCAGGAGCAGGGTGCTTTTCTTAGAGGTTGCAGTATCACGGATAATGCCCTGTTGGCCCAGGAGTTTATGCATGACCTTCACCGAGCATCGGGACGTCACTGCCTCATGGCTATTAAGCTTGATATGGAGAGGGCTTATGATAGACTGAGGTGAGACTTTCTTTGCAGTACTCTTCATGAGTTTGGCTTCCATGAGGTTTTTGTCGACTGGGTGATGGAGTGTGTCCAAAGGCCGTCTTTCTCTCTTATGATTAATGGGGGTCATACGGAGTTCTTCCACTCGGCGATGGGTCTAAGACAGGGATGTCCTCTTTCTCATTCTTGTTTATTCTCTCTGCCGATGCTCTATCCCGGGAGCTTTCTTTGGTGATGCAGACTTCAGACATTGACCCTTATGCTGCTGGCCCCCTTGGCCCTTCGCTGTCCCATTTACTTTTTGCTGATGATTGTCTCCTGCTGGGGAGAGCTACTACCAGCAATGCCTCCACCTTTGCCTCCATTCTTCACTCCTATTGTCGTGCCTCGGGGTAGTGTGTCAATCTCAGCAAATCGCTTATTTGTTTTAGTCCGAGGACGACCCCTTCTGTGAAGAGGGCTATATCTCAGATTATGGGGATTCCTACTCAGTCCGATCGGATGTCCTATTTGGGGATTCCTATTTCTAGGAGATGGCCTCGGTGTTCGGACTTTAGTTATTTGGTGAGGCGGATCCGTGATCGTCTGGACGGCTGGCAGGTGTCTGGTCTTTCTATGATGGCGCGGATTACCTTGATCTGGTTTGTGCTCTCGTCGATGCCTGCCTATCTATTATCTAACACTGCTATTCCGTTGGCTTGTGTACGGAAGATTGAGAAATATTTTCGTGACTTTCTTTGGGCTTCGAGGCAGGATGGCCATGGTATTCATCTTCTGGCTTGGGACTTTGTCTGCTTGCCTTTGACTGAGGGTGGTCTTGGTATCCAGTCGCTACTACTCAGGAGAGAGACTCTGACAGCTAGGCATGCCTCCCGGTTCGTTCTTGATCCGAATTGCCTGTGAGTTCCTTTATGCGTGCCAAGTACGGTAGCTGGAACTCTTCCACTATTCTCAGGCTAACCGGGGGCATTCTTTTTATTGGAGAGAGGTCTGTCGATATGCTTCGACTATCTTGGATTGTACCTCTTGGATCATCGGGGACGGTTCTTCGGTGGATGCCATTCAGGATGCATGGATTGCTGACCTTCCTCTGTCGCGCTGGCCCACTTTTATCTGCCCTGATACTCCTCATGGTATGCGTGTCAATGACTTTATATCCGTGGACTGCCCTTCCGGGTCGTATTCTCGGGTGGCAAGTTTCTGCGGGACTGAGCTCTGTCGGCGTATTCTTTCCATACCTCTTTCTCCATCTGCTAGTATAGATATCAGGGTCTGGAGGAGATCATGCTTGTCTCATGCTCCCATGAGGGACCTCCTCTCTATGTTCAGAACTTATCCTCAGGATTCGAGGGAATGGGATTGGATTTGGCAACTGCCTGTTCACCCTAGAGTGCGACTTTTCATCTGGAAACTTGCTCAGGGTATTTTTCCTACCTGCTTCCTTCTCTCGCATCGTGGTTTGAGTATTCAGCCCACTTGCCCGGTGTGTGGTACCGAGGAGAAACGATTGATCATGCTATATTCTATTGTGCCAGGGCTCGTCAGAATTGGCAACTCTCAGGTACTTATCCCTGGGTGGACAGTTCTGCTTCCCACCGTATTTCTTTCCTGAGATTGCTGAAGCGGGATTGGGAGGGGTTACTCACCAGCGGGGCTCATTCTGGGCTTATATTGCTTATCAGATATGGCTTTCCCGGAATCAGATTGTGTTCTCAGATACGGTTCATTCTCCTCGTAGGATCCTCAGGACGGCTACCTCCCTCTTTGCTGAGTACACATCCTATCAGGAGTCTTTTGATTCTGCGAACCTTGGACACTGGGTCTCCCCTGCTGCTGCGGCAGCGAACCGGCGTACGGTTTTCATTTCTTGGGAGCCCCTCCTCCAGGGTTTGTTAAAATTAACTTCGATGGGAGTGTCCGGGGTAGAAGTGCTGGCTCTGCTTATGTTATTCGTGATGCAGATGGTAGGATGCTGGCGGCTGGAGGTTTTAGCCTTCTTGATCCCTCGGTTCCAATGACTGAGCTCTATGCGGTTTGGGCGGGTTTATCCTTCACCATTCGGACTCTTGGCGCCCGCAGGCTCATCATTGAAGGGGACTCCATTATCGTTATTCGATGGATTCGTCAGCAGTATAGTTCCCGCTTGCCTTCTATTCCTATCTTATGTGATATCCGAGATATGATCTTGGAAGCTTCCAACATTCAGATCCGCCATGTCTATCGTGAGGCCAATGCTGTTGCGGACTGGATTGCGGCCAGGGTGGCCTCTCACTCTGGGTATTGGATATGGAGACCAGGCGACTACTGCCCTCTGATTATGTCCCAGTTATTAGTTTTAGATGTAACGGATCCATCCCGACCTAGGGTGGTGTGAATCACCGTCTGTACCAAAATAAAAAATAAAAAAAAGATGATAAGTTTGGATTTGCTAAAATCTATCGCACATGTTGCTTTATTTTGATTGCAGTGATCAAATATGAAATAAAGATATTTTGGTATTGATTCAAAAATTAAATCTAAATTCAACTCAACTCATCTAAGCCTTATTATTATTATTATTATTATTATTATTATTATTATTATTATATTTTTTTTTAGAATCGACTATCTACTTTCTTCCTGCTCTATTTAGAATGAAGGTCATTTAAATTATAAATAGTTAATATATTTTTTAAATTATTTCTAACAATATTAATTTAAGTCTACTTCTATCTTTATTCTTATCCTAAATTATGAAAAATTATTCTTTCTAACTAAAGCATCTAAAGGTCTACATTGTATATGCTGCTCCTATCATTTCCTCTTATATATTTATTTTTAATTTTATTTTTTAAAGTTTTACTACATATCCATCTTAACATAGTCATTTTTATTACAATTAATTTATTCACATATTATTTAAATTGATTAAAAATTAAATAAATATTTAAAATAAATATTTAAAATATATTAAAAAATTATGTTATATTTTTTATATTTATTAGATAAATAAAATAAAATAATAATTAAAAGGAATCAAAAAAATTCCTTGCTATTTCATTAAAATGCTACTATTATAGCAAAAACAACAAAATCGATCTTTATCCTAAGTTAGAACCCATTAAAGATTTTTTTCATTTATTTTAATTTTTAGTTATTTTTATAAAATATAAAAATTAATGAAATAAAATTATACAGAAAGAGCCTATTTATATTCATAAAGGATAAGTTTACGCTTCACAATCTTTGGTGTTTGACAAATTATCTCCTTAATTGTAAGATATTCTTCCACCTATTCCATAAAACATTATTCTGAATGATATAAGGTAGTTTTGGATCCCCCCTCCAGGGTTCGTCAAAATCAATTTTGATGGTAGTGTTCGTGACAGAGCGGTTGGTTCTGGTTTCCTTGTCCGTGACCCTCAGGGTGAGCTTCTGGGAGCGGGAGGTTTGGATCCATTGACTCCTCCGTCCTGATGTCTGAGCTTTATGCGGCCTAGGCGGGCATTCTTATGCTGTCAGGACTCTACAGGCCCATAGGATTGTCATTGAGGGTGATTCCCTGTTGGTTATTTCCTGGTTGCAGAAGAAGACTGCCATTCTGATCCTACTAACCCGATTCTGACGGACATTCGTTCCATCCTTTCCAAGGTCGATTGTACCCGGATTCACCATATTTATCGTGAAGCCAATTCGGCGGCGGACTGGGTAGCGTCCTTTGTGGCCCCGCATGATGGATCGTGGTTTGGAAGCCGAGCGATCCCTGTCCATCTATTTTACAGTAAATTTTGTATTCGGATCTTTTTGGGCTAATTCGCACTAGGTTAGTGTGATCGCCCGTTTTTGTAAAAAAAAAAAAAAAAAAAAATGATATAAGGTAGTTGTCCATAAAATTTTAGTAAAATAATTGATCCTTAAATCAATTTTTCCGGGCAAATAAGTATATGCGTCATAATTTGCATCATTTTTGTAAAGCTAGGATATAAAGCACACCTAATGGCGTCTGAAATCAGCATTATTTGAGAGAGTTTTCATGGAATCACGACCGTCATTGTAAAGCTGCCTGTTTTGGTGTTTCCAAGAGCTCCGCGTCCTGAGTTTTTTGGTTGATCTTTAGCTGACCAAGTCTTCACCATCATACATGATAATAGGTTATTCTAATCCTGGTTCTCAAGTAAGGATCGAGATAGCTTACGAGTAGTTTAAAATTAATTAAAAAAATATTTAAAACTAACTTATTACTTATCAAATCGAGCTCAACCTCGAGTTACTTGAATGTATTATCGAATCAAATTTAAGTATTAAAATATTAAACTTAAAAAGTTTATAAGCTTAATCGAGTTTATGTAATTTTACTATTTAATCTTTATAATATATGTACTTACAATATTATTTTAACTATATAATTTTTTTTAAAATTTTTAGTTAAAAAATATTTATTTTAATTAAAAAATTATTTTTTTTAATTTTTTATACAAAAATTTGAATCGTATTGAATCATATTCAAGTATTTTATCGAGCTTAAGTTTGAAAAAACTCAGATCGAGTTTAAACCAAGTTTCGAGCTTAGAGTCAAGTAGAGCTCAATTATACCCCTATGCTCAAAGGATAAAATAATTAAAGAAAAAAAAAAAAAGCAACTCAAATCTACCGTTCCAACTCCTTTTTGTTGATCTTCAGTTGACCAAGTCTTCGTTACCGAACGTGATGGTAGGTTATTCTAATGCTGATGCTGAGGGGACAAAAAGATTTATAAAAAAAACACAAACACATCTCAAATCTACCGTTCCAACTCCTCTTCCCCCAGCTAGCACCACAGCAGCGGGTGACACCCAACCCAATGTATTTCTTTCGTTAGTAAATGCACTATTAATTATTATCTTGATTATTATCTAACCGGTCAGAAATGCACTGTTGATTAAAATAATTTAAAATTAACTTGAATGAAAAAAAATCATGTAACAATTCTAAGTAGTTTGAAATTAAAATTTTGCTCATATTATTGTTAGAAATGTATAGCCAATGATAAGCTAACCAACAAATAAGCCCGATTAAAACCATCCGCCATCGATGCAAGACATTAATCCCTTACCGCTACTTCTCAGACGTTAACGAGTGATTAGCAATAATATTCGTATCATGTAACTTTTGAGAGAACCTCATCTTTTGACGACAAAAGGAATATATATATATATATACACGTGGAAGATGGGTAAGGCATCCTTAATCCAGTTCCAAAATTCTCTTTGAATCTAATAGGATCCATGAATATAATCTCTGGAAGAAACACCAACCCATTTCAAGCTCTACATAGACAGCCAATTATCGGTATTGGATCATTAATCTAACATTGAATTTATATGTGAAATAATTATATATTATGAACTATCAAATATAGTTAAATCCAATTAAAAATGATCTTTCAGTGATTTGGGTCTTAATATATCTGATAGAATACGGGCCTTTAATGTGTAGAGACATAAAGATTATTTTTATTTTTATGATGAATTAAAATAAAATATCAATAGATAATGATAAAGTTATATATATATATATATATAGCGGTTATAGTTTCTGAATCATATGTACGATCTTCTTCTCTGAATTTCATCATCAGAAAAAAAAAATCTAGAGAAAAATTTAAAGGACTCTTTGAAAGAACATGTTGATATGGAAGGCCAACCATACGGCTCTGAAAAGCAATAAAGTAATATGAATTCAGATACGCTTCTATTTATTATTTATTAATTTTTAATAATTAAACATTAATGATTTTTAGACTTTTTGACGATGATTTTCATCATAGATTTATTTTAATTTTCAACATTTGGTACGTCTCAACATTTCTCAACTTCTCATATTCTCATCTTTGAAATCTTTCGATGCTCTGTCAACACCAACCATCTCAGACTTTTTTATTTTCACCTTATCCTATTTGTTCCTTGATGACGCCAAATCACCTCCTTCGACGTCGGGGAAAACGGACGTCTCGCTCCAGGAAATCCTGCAAGAAAAGTTCCCGGGGACCGGTGGCACCGGTGGGGACCCTCCGACGATCAAGTTAGTGGCTTGGGTTCAGACAAGGAACCACTCCAGCGAAAAGAAGCTAAAGCAGTTAGGGTTTTTGCAGGGAGGAAGAAAGCTCAGAAAAACCAGAGTTCGGATCCCACTTACCGCGCATTCCCCTGCTTTTATAGTTGTCCTAATACCTCACCTTTCGTCTAGGGGAGATTGCTTTCGTACCGCAGCTACATTTGCCGGAGACATCCCCCGTACCTCATGTTGATGTGATATCACACGTGTCCAGCGGTCGCGAAGGTAGGCAGTGCGCGCCGCCGGCTGATGGGACAGAGTATAGCTGCAAGTAGTAGCATGCCGTACGCCGTAGCAAGATATGGTCATGTACAGGGGCATGCAACGCGCCAAACCTCGTTATGAGGCATGGCCCTCCGTAACAGGGCACAATCACGGAAGTACCGAACGGTATTCTGCGGCAAGGTATGGTCATGTACTGGAAATTATGTGCGTGCACCGTGCAACCTGAAGGTTGCCGCGTTTCTTGGCAGCCAGATCGCATGTTGATTGCAGATGACCCCACCCCGAAGGGATATCAGAGATGGGGAACGATGACACACCCCGGGACTGGTGGGGGCCCCGGGGTTAAGAAATGATGACCTCACCCCCGACCCCGAGGGGGTGCCAGGGGTGAGGGAATAACAATGCACCCCGGGACCGGCGGGGCCCCGGGGTTAAGGAATGATGACCCTACCCCCGACCCCGAGGGGGTGCCGGGGGTGAGGGGATGACGATGCACCCCGGGACCGGTGGGGGCCCCGGGGTTAAAGAATGATGGCCCTACCCCCGACCCCGAGGGGTGCCGGGGGTGAGGGGATGACGATGCACCCCGGGACCGGCGGGGGCCCCGGGGTTAAGGAATGATGACCCTACCCCGATCCCGAGGGGGTGCCGGGGGTGAGGGGATGACGATGCACCCCGGGACCGGGGGGCCCCGGGGTTAAAGATGATGACCCTACCCCCGACCCCGAGGGGTGCCGGGGGTGAGGGGATGACGATGCACCCCGGGACCGGTGGGGGCCCCGGGGTTAAAGAATGATGACCCTACCCCCGACCTCGAGGGGGTGCCGGGGGTGAGGGGATGACGATGCACCCCGGGACCGGCGGGGGCCCCGGGGTTAAGGAATGATGACCCTACCCCCGACCCCGAGGGGGTGCCGGGGGTGAGGGGATGACGAGGCACCCCGGGACCGTGGGGGCTCCGGGGTTAAAGAATGATGACCCTACCCCCGACCCGAGGAGGTGCCGGGGGTGAGGGGATGACGATGCACCCCGGGACCGGCGGAGGCCCGGGGTTAAGGAATGATGACCCTACCCCCGACCCGAGAGGTGCCTGGGGTAAGGGGATGACGATGCACCCCGGGACCGGTGGGGGCCCGGGGTTAAAGAATGATGACCCTACCCCCGACCCCGAGGGGTGCCGGGGGTAAGGGGATGACGATGCACCCCGGGACCGGTGGGGGCCCCGGGGTTAAAGAATGATGACCCTACCCCCGACCCCGAGGGGGTGCCGGGGGTGAGGGGATGACGATGACTACCGTTACCTCTTCTGACAACGTTGGGATCAGTCATATCTCATAATCTAAAGAGCCAAACATTCTTGGATCTGTAAGAAGTATGGATTTCCTTCATTCCCCCCCCCTGATTCTACTATTTACTTCGATTTTCTGTCATATAATCACCGTATCTCTGTTCATGATCATATCATATCCGTCTTTGAAGGAATTGTATATTATAATAAAAATGCACATCCTGAATGATCTCCAACATGACTCCCATTAAAAAACTTCGAGAGGCATCATACAAAATGTCTGCCCATCTCAAGAATTAATTTATGTATGCTGATTTGGACTTAGAATTCTCTCCCAAATAGTTGGGTTGCTCTGTATTTACTAATTAAAAATCTGCATAGCAGACTTGCATTATGAAATAGACTGTAAATTATTGCATCAATTTTTTTTCCCCTGAATATAGAACTCTTAAAAATCATTTGTTGTCTTTTTATCTATTTATTTGTTTATGTTACAATTTGCCAAAGCTTATATAAAATCATATGCTTTGAGTTTAGAAACAAATAAAATTGCAGCTAATCATTCCAAGATACAATTAAGTTGGCCGCTTGCACTGAATCAAGTCATGACTGTTTTTCACACATTCATTCCATTCAGATCAGTCTCAAGATTAAGCAGAAATTTATAGGTGTTATGTCAAGTAATTCTTCACCAACCACATAATGTCACTAGGACATTGGTCCATATTAATATAAAAGAAAAAATATATTTTAAAGTTTATGCTAGAAATGAAAGTTGTAATTAAAAAATTATATACTCAATTCTGGCATTCCCAAATCATATTTCATGTCATATTTTTCATATAAGTCTCCTTGATCCGTGATTGATTAGGATCAATTTTAGTTGTGTTAGATTTAGGCCACACAAAACAATATTTAAAAAAACATGCCGGACTGGCCAATTAAATCAATTGAGCCATCAACTAGTTATTGTTTAAAGTAGGATCATTGCTTAATCATCATAGTAATTTTTTTTTTCAATGATAAAATCGATTATTACTAATCTAATATCATCGTTTGGTATGAAATAGTCAAAGATCATAAATGATTACAAATCATTATATTGATATACAATGAGGATAAAAGATTATCATGCATGCAATATCAATAATTTTTTTAAAAATTATTTATGATTTTTTTTTTTTTTTTTTTTTGCATTACTTCACCCACCTCAGATCCACCACCTACATGGATGCAGAGATGGCAAAAACCATCCTTCTACAAATAGTTTGGAAACCACCAAAAAATTGTTATTAAAAAAATATTATTAAGATTAAAAATCCCTTCATTGCTAACACTTTATGCTCTGCGACCGCTGAACCAGTTCTCTCTTGAGCTAAGTAAACCGACAAACGATGTTAACATCAGATAAATCTTTTGAATAAACTTTCAATCCTTCAAAAATTATTGGCAATAAATCCATTGATAGCGGTTGCAGAGAAGCAACCATCTCTCAACATCACACATAGTTAATGTCGACGATATGAACAGCTAAGAACTCGGAGAACTAGAGAACTCAATTAAAATACAGGTATAAAAAATAGCGAAGGCTTCCTATTTTTTATTATATTTTACAAAATTATAATTGTTGTCCAAAATGTGAGGTAACGATGAGGGAAGAAAACATTGTACAAGAGCACATTGTGGTTTATGAAACCGAAGTGCTGGATTTATACATATAATTCTCTGGACTTGTAAACACTTTTGTATGGCAAGTACAGCCTACGCACTTCTAATCCTTAAGGTTGTGTTTGGTTTCAAAAAATTATTCTCGAATAAGTATACATGATAGCATTTATCCAAAGGATAGCTAAGAAATAATCATCTTTTTTTTTAATAATAACTTTGGAATCAAGAGCTGGCTCTAATTATTTCTGGGTTCTCTAGGGAATAAGTTCAGGGGATAACCCCTAATTAAATATGAGTTATCCCCTTTGATTAACCTTTTTCAAAGTTATCCCTTATAGCAATAGCTTTTGGGGATTATCTTCTATTTTCAATACAGCCTAAATGATGTGAAAGAATGACTGGAACAAGGGAAGGGAAAAGATAAAATTAAAAATCAAAATCATAAAGAGAAGATAACAAGAAAACATATGAATGATAGAGTGGAAGGGGTTAAAAAAGTAACTGCATGGATTAAAAGGAATGGCAAAAAATGACAGATTCAAAGCAGTAAGAAGCCAATAAAAAGAGAACATGGAGTTGACAAACATAAAACATAAAAGGATAAAAGCATTTGTAATTAAGAAGAAATTTAACACTCTCTCTCTCTCTCTCAAAAACAAAAAAAAACAAAAAAACAAAGTTACCACGGCCTAAGGATAAGTGGAGATTTTGTTTTGAAGTGAGCATTGTTGACGCCAAGTCACCTTCCTTGGACGCCGAAGAAATGGAGATCCTTCTTGGTGGACTCCTACAAGAAAAGTCCTTGGAGACCGAATATTTCGGTGGGGATCCTCCGACGCTCAAGTCAGTCACTCGGAAACATACAAGAGTTAACTAGCAAAAAAAGGCTAGAAAGGTAGAGTTCAGAATCCTTACTCATCGTGAAGTGTGTGCTTTTATACCTATTCGAGGGTTTCTCCCTTCTCCATCTCCACGAGGTTGCCGATTTTGGGATACCGCTGTTCCGTAATAGACAAAAGGCAAGGCTGATAGTGACAGGTCATACCCATCACTGGGCATGTCAAAGGTGTCCTGCGTCGCTGCTACCCACCAAGTGCAGCACTACGGGTGCCAGGCGGCTCTGGTTGCGTTAGGGGTGCGCCGTTATGGGGCGTGGTCATGCGCTGTTACAGGCGAATAGTAGACCATACACCATTATGGAGTACGGCCACGTGTTGTTACGGGTGAGTGGTGGACCATACGCCGTTATGGAGCATGGCCACGTGCTGTTACGGGCGTGTCAGGTGGCTCGAGGCCATAGGTTGCTGGTCCCAGGGCCGGACCATGACAGAAGCCCGAGGCCGAGGGTGTCTCGGAGGTTGAAGCCCGAGGGCGAAGCTGAAGCTCGAGGGCGAGGCTGAAGCTCGGAGGCTGAAGCCCGAGGCCGAGGCTGGAGCTCGAGGCCGAGGGTGCCTCGGAGGCTGAGGCGGGGCTCCGTCAGTCTTCCATACCGTTAACCCTGACGGTGCTGGGTCAGCCATATCAGTCATGTATTGCAATGTCCCCTGCTTCCATTCATTCCTGAATGCAATTGCCATATATGAAAAAGAAAAGAGAAAAATATTAATGATTGAAATGAAATAATGATGAATTGCATAAACCTTACAAATTAGAGTAACAAAATAAAAGGATAAAAGAACAAATCTAAATAGTTAACAACTAAAACTGATGAAACAAAAGCCAATATTAAACTAAAGAATAGGTAAGAATTTAAATAATTTTAGCAGAAAGGAAAGAAAAAAGATAAATAGCACGTAGCTTAAATGCAAAAGAAACTATAAGGTACCAAATAACATAAAAAAATCAAAAATGAACTCACAAAGTAAACAAGAAAAGTGCTGAAATAATAAATCCCAAGATGTTTAAGAAACATCTACATTTGAGTGTGTAGAAAAAGAGGTTAAAAATTAATGTTCTCAACAAGATTTTATTATAAAGAATAAATAGTTGAAACATGAAAATAAAATAAAAACAATTGTAATTAAAATGAAATGTTGATGAGACAATGAAAAGAATTGCATCAAATAGCAAATTGTATTTAGAAAAGGAAAAACAGAACGTATTATATTAAGAATAAAAAAATTGTAAAACCTTATATCAACTGAAAATATGCTTAATTCAAATTTAGTGAATTCAAAGATGTAAATTATATATAGATCATCAAAACATAGAAAATTATTTTAAAGAGCACAAGTCAGTTAAATACAAAGAAAATTATAACATGCCAAAGAATAAAAAATTATCTAATGAACTGAATAATAAGGCTCAAAATGTTCTAAGAAGAATGAAGAAAAATTAAAGATTTAAGCAACAAATTAATATAAAGAAAACATAGAGTTGGCAGCATAAAGATAAAAAGAGAAACAAAATATTAATTGTCAAAAATATATTTAGTATGTGTTACAGAAGTGGGATTCAAAATGTGTAACAAAAAGAGTACCACATGCATGGAAACAAGATTCCCTATAACTACCAATCAAAAACAAAAATATGCAACAGAACAGAACTACTTTTTCCTGTATATCAGTATGTATGCACTCAGCTTCATGACTAATGATAGGCAAGTTTGGCATGTAAATCAGTGTTCAATTCCTGTTATATTTAAATATACTGCCAATGCAAATTTTTGAACAGAACTCCATAGAGGTTAAAGACTGCTCTTCTTGGTACATTTGCCGAAATAGAAGTTTGGTTGAAACCAAGCTCCCTTCTTAAAGATTTTTTATGAATCAGCCCATTGTTACTGTCTAAATTCTCTTTAGTTCCCACAAAAAATGAGAAGGAGCAAAAGAAGAACACGAAGACTGAAGGCAAGGAAAAAAGAGGATACATCATACAGCAGTAAAGTATAAAGCCAAACGAACATATAAAAACCAAAAGAACAGAAATTTGAAGTTTCTTATTCCCATGCGTGCCTTTTATGTCCCTCAACCATCTACGGATAGATAGTCACAAAACTGCATCAAATACAATGAAACAAGAACAACAACCGCCAATCTACAAATCCTGAGTTCAATTCTTGTTCAAACAAAGATTAATTCCCAAATGCTTGTAAATAGCATCAAAAATCAAGATTTATTCTTATAGAGATAATTATAAAATTACAAGAGTTTAAATTGTTATTCATATTATGTGTTCAGAATTTTACGGTAGCCGTCAATCTACTACAATCCTCTTCAAAATTAGAAATGCAGTTGATTTAGAACACTTAAAAGACAACTCCTTGCATCTCTACAAAGAGTCCCATGAGGAATGGTGGATGACGCTTGGAGCAGCTGATGGGGCACTCAATTAAGCCACTGGAATTTCGAATTTTTGGCTAATATTTCAGTTCTTTTCCAACCATTCCATGGATATCCCAATGCTTGTGTATTCTTTGATATGCTCGGATGGACATCGAAGCAAAACCTCTCCTATGTTACTGTTGCTCTGGATCACAGTACACTGGGGAGCTGAATCGTTCAAAGTAGATGCTTTGTGATTCAATGGTCAAACACCTGACTCTAGTCAGTCCATCCATTTCTCAAGTCAAAAAAAGAAACAGCAACGCAGCCTGTGTCCATAGACATTCATTACAGGGCCTTTTCCCTGAAACTCGATTTGCCCGCGTGGACTTCAAGGCTGGGCATGAATTTTGCCCTTACTTTCACGAACTCTCTGGTCGACGTCTTCCTTCTTACCGCAATTACCATTGTTGACGCTAAATCGCCTCTCCTGGACGTCAGGAATGAAATACTTTTCGAATCCTCGCTTCGCCGGGTTGTCTGTAAAAAAATCTTAGGACCGGAAGGGATCCTCCGGTGAGACCCTCCAACGCCCAAGTCAGCAATCGATGTCACAGCCGTGAGCTTGAGGAAGCTCGAAAGAGAAAAAGAGAGAGGCTCAGAATGAGCGTGTTGAGTCCTTTGGTGTTACCTCTTCTTACCTAATTTATTTACCTTATACTCTGTAAAACTTGTTTGAGAAGTTTGGGTTCTTGTCCTCTAGTAGGAAAGGAGTCACGTGGAGCCTCATGATGGACCATGACTTTTGAGAGCTCATTTAGTCTGAGTGGCTGAAGTGTCATGATGACTAAGGACTTTTGGGGGGTGAAATGTCAGGGCTGACATATGTGAGGCCCAAAACGCTGCCACTTGTCAAGACTTTTATGGTGATGGCAGCAGTGGCAGAGCTTGCTTCCTTCTTCGATATGTCAGGACTGCAGGTCAAGTTCCATCAAGGTGGGTGGCTGCAGCTATTTGATGGGTCCTGTTCCAACGAAGAGGGGAAAGCAAAGGCCGTCCTCCCCGGCCAGGAAGTGCCGGGGCGAGGGCGGCCAGGAGAGCACCGTTGCTGCCTGGCTTGGACAGGCCGGAGCCGGCTAGAAAGATGCCGGGGCCGCCTGGCTTGGAGGTGCCGGGGCCGCCTAGCTTGGACAGGCCAGGGCCGGCTAGGAAGGTGCCGGGGCCGGCTGGGTTATGCCGAGGCCGCCTGGGTTATACCGGGGCCGCCTGGCTTGGACAGGCCGGGGCCGGCTAGGAAGATACCGGGGCCGCCTGGCTTGGACAGGTCGGGGCCGGCTAGGAAGATGCCGGGACCGCCTGGCTTGGAGGTGCCGGGGTCGCCTGGCTTGGACAGGCCGGGGCCGGCTGGAAGATGCCGGGGCCGCCTGGCTTGGACAGGCCGGAGCCGGCTAGGAAGGTGCCGGGGCTGGCTGGGTTATGTCGGGGCCGTCTGGCTTGGACAGGCCGGGGCCGGCTAGGAAGGTGCCGGGGCCGGCTGGGTTATGTCAGGGCTGCCTGGCTTGGACAGGCCGGGGCCGGCTAGGAAGGTGCCGGGGCCGGCTGGGAAGATGCTGGGGCCGCTTGGCTTGGACAGGTCGGGGCCGGCTAGGAAGGTGCCGGGGCCAGCTGGGTTATGCCGGGGCCGCCTGGCTTGGACAGGCCGGGGCCGGCTAGGAAGATGTCGGGGCCGCCTGGCTTGGACAGGCCGGGGCCGGCTAGAAAGGTGCCGGGGCCGGCTGGGTTATGCCGGGGCCGCCTGGCTTGGACAGGCCGGGGCCGGCTAGGAAGGTGCCGGGGCCGGCTGGGTTATGCCGGGGCCGCCTGGCTTAGACAGGCCGGGGCCGGCTAGGTTATGTCGGGGCCGGCTAGGAAGATGCTGGGGCCGCTTGGCTTGGAGGTGCCGGGGCTGGCTAGGAAGGTGTCGGGGCCGGCTGGGAAGATGCCGAGGCCGCCTGGCTTGGACAGATCGGGGCCGGCTAGGAAGGTGCCGGGGCCGGCTGGGTTATGTCGGGGCCGCATGGGTTGGACGGGCCGCATGGCTTGGACAGGCCGGGGCCGGCTAGGAAGGTGTCGGGGCCAGCTGGGTTATGCCGGGGCCGCCTGGCTTGGACAGGTCGGGGCCGGCTAGGAAGGTGCAGGGCCGGCTGGGAAGATGTCGGGGCCGCCTGGATTGGACAGGCCGGGGCCGGCTAGGAAGGTGCCGGGGCCGGCTGGGTTATGCCGGGGCCGCCTGGCTTGGACAGGCCGGGGCCGGCTAGGAAGATGCCGGGGCCGCCTGTCTTGGACAGGCCGGGGCCGGCTGGGTTATGCCGGGGCCGCCTGGCTTGGACAGGCCGGGGCCGGCTAGGTTATGTCGGGGCCGCCTGGCTTGGACAGGCCGGGGCCGGCTAGGAAGATGCCGGGGCTGCTTGGCTTGGAGGTGTCGGGGCCGGCTAGGAAGGTGTCGGGGCCGGTTGGGAAGATGCCGGGGCCGCCTGGCTTGGACAGGCCGGGGCCGGCTAGGAAGGTGCCGGGGCCGGCTGGGTTATGCTGGGGCCGCCTGGCTTGGACAGGCCGGGGCCGGCTAGGTTATGCCGGGGCCGCTTGGCTTGGACAGGCTGGGGCCGGCTAGGAAGATGCCGAGGCCGCCTAGCTTGGAGGTGCCGGAGCCGCCTGGCTTGGAGGTGCAGAGGCCGCCTGGCTTGGATAGGTCGGGACCGGCTAGGAAGATGCCGGGGCCACCTGGCTTGGAGGTGCCGGGGCCGCCTGGCTTGGAGGTACCGGGGCCGCCTGGCTTGGACAGGCCGGGGCCGGCTAGGAAGATGCCGGGGCCACCTGGCTCGGAGGTGCTGGGGCCGCCTCCCTTGGACAGCCGGGGCCGGCTAGGAAAGTGCCGGGGCCGGCTGGGTTATGCCGGGGCCGCCTGGCTTGGATAGGCCGGAGCCGGTTAGGTTATGCCGAGGCCGCCTGGCTTGGACAGGTCGAGGCCGGCTAGGAAGATGTCGGGGCCGCCTGGCTTGGAGGTGCCGAGGTCGCCTGGCTTGGACAGACCGGGGCCGGCTAGGAAGGTGCCGGGGCCGGCTGGGTTATGCCGAGGCCGCCTGGCCTTGGAGCTCTCGGCTGCCGGTCTTGGAGCTATCGGTCAAGGAGCTATCAGGTGCGCGTGGCTTTATAAGGCCATAAACGCTACTGTGGTCGAAGGGCCCTTTGATAAAAAAAAAAAGAAAGGGCTCCGTCGATTTCCTTCTTTTACGGTTCTTTAACGGCATTGGATCAGCCACTTCAACCACCAAACGATGCCTTACCCACCAAATGCGATTTCTAGTTGGTCAGTGGAGAAGTCTCCTTTAAACAGCCAACCCCACCAAATACGATGCTTGGTAGGCAAATATTGACTTACCCACTAACTGTAGGTTTTGTTTCTCTGTTCTTACCACCATCCACACGTTTGATTCTCTTCCACAGCCCAAAAGACAAGCTAGGTAAAGCTGTCCCACCAAACTCTCGCCCTTCTTTGCACTGTTTTTTCTTTCCTCCTTTTATTTCCTTGCAATCATCGGCAAGTTAGAGGTATTGAGACTTCCAGCTGATCAGTGATACCAAGCATCATCCTAAGATCTCAAGAGGAGCACCTTAAACTTTATTTGATTGCCATGAGAGTAAGCCATCTTTAGCGGATTGTCAGATCATGAGAGTGAGCCAACTTTATTTGATCATGCAACAGCAAAATTATTATTATTATTTTCATTCAAATTTAAAGGGAGGAATCTATAGGCTAACTAGCTAATAGGACTAAGTTGCATGACCTTTCTAAATACACCGCAAAAATTACTCTTCATATTCTTATAATTTTTTAAAAAAATTTAAATTTTTAAACTATCCTTAAAATCCTTCCTCATTTTTTTTTTTTTTCATCTCTCCATAGCCCTCTCCCGGTTCCCCTCCTCCCCTAGCCCCTATCTCTTTTCCACCCCCAGCACCGGTTGCCCTTTCCACCCACCGCGTTCCCAGCACCGGCTCTCCTCTTTTTCTGGCTCCAGCCCCTATCTTTTCTTACCTTTTTGTTCTGCCTAATCTTTGATCGATCAAACAGGATCAAAAAGAGAACCTCTGATCGGTCATGTTTGGCTGAACATAAATCGCCTGTTCGGTTTGAATAGATCAGACCGAACAAAAGGCCTATGTTCAACCCATCAGAGCCGAATAGATAGCTTTCGTTTGATCTTGATAGACTGGACGGAGAGGATAAAGGAGGAAGGGTTGAAGGGGCTAGAACGGCCGAAGCTAGAAAGGGGAGTCAGTGCGGGAGGAGGCCGGAGCGGCTGAGGCTGGGGCAGAGAGCAGCTGGATGGGGTGTGGAGAGAAAAAAAATGAGTGGGGGGAAGGAATTTAAGGGTAATTTAGAAATGTGATTTTTTTTATATTTAAAAGCTTCCCCCTTTAGCTAATACACGCTAATTTTGACATCATTAAACATGTATATTTCACACAGCATTTGCCAGAAAAACCACAGTAAATTGAATGAATCCATCCATTTGGGCAGCAAATTAAGAATTGGCGCAACCTCCTCATTGACGAGACTGCCCCTAATTTCAATCACTGTTCATACTAGGTCAAGATTCATGCATCTATTTTTGACCAAGTCAGACCTGGGGTCCTATTTCTGAGGTGTTGTATAAAAGATACGGCAAAACTTTTCCTCAAGAATAAATAAAATAATAAATAAATACAAAGAGCTAAGAAAGATTTTTTTTTTTTTTTGGTACAAGCGGACGATCACATCACTCTAGTGCGAGTCAATCCAGATAAGTCAGAATGCAAAATTTGATTAAGTACAAAAGGACAGGGGTCATCCTGTGACCAAATCCTATAACCACCATGGTGAGCCACCTCCGTCGCTACCCAATCAACCGTAGAGTTGGCTTCGCGATAAACATGATGGATTTGGACACTATCAACATCCCGCAAGGTAGCCCATATATCAAGGATCAGGGGGTTGACAGGAGCTTGAGAAAAGTTATCCTTCTGGATCCATCGGATAACTGTAAGAGAATCGCCCTCAATAATCAGATTAAGAGCATGCAGGGATCTAATAGCATAAAGAATGCCGGCCCAAGCAGTATAAAGTTCAGCAAGAGGAACTGATAAGTCAAGACTACCAAAGCCACCAGCTGCCAACAAATCTCCAGCAGGCCCACGAATAAGGAACGCAGAACCAGAAAGCCTGCCGCGAACACTGTCGTCAAAATTAAGTTTGACAAACCCTGGAGGGGGGGGCTCCCAGGAGATGAAGACCGTATGCCGGTCCGCTGCCGCAGCAGCAAAGGATCCCCAGTGGCCAGGGCTGCCAAACACAGGAGCATTCTGATGAGCTTTCCGAACAACCCTGAAGGAAGGAGAAGATTCATCAGTAAAGATGAGAAGATTCCATGATAGCCAGATATGGTAAGCAGTGGTAGCCCATAAGCCAGTCTGGTACTGTCTACCCTGCCGAAGAATATACAAAAACATAGATCTCAGAGAGCCCGTAGCATCAGCACGACAATCATAACCCACACTCCGCCAGATTCCCCTAACTCTAGGGCAGTTAAATATAACATGATCGGTAGTATCCTCCTCCTGACAGCACAAGGGGCAAATAGACTGTATATGAAGGCCCCTATTAGCAAGGAAGGAGCATGTTGGAATACAATCCCACAGTAGCTTCCAAACAAAAAGCTGAACCTTGGGATGAATAGGGAGCTTCCATACCCAACCAACATTCATCGTACGATGTGGAGAAGGTCTATAAATACTCATCAAGTCTCTGGAAGGAGCCCAAGGCAGGGAAGATCTGCGCCATAATCTGGTATCAGTAACATTCCCTCGAATAAGCGGAATAGCAAGGATCCGTCGGGCTAATTCCTGACCAAAGAGTTGAGTAACAATATTCATATGCCAACCAGAGGAATCCTGAGAAATCAAATCCTTGACCCTCATACTGCTAGGAATATTGATGCTGGTGAAAGTAGGCCAAAGAGAGAGGGGAAGGTCAGCAATCCACTTGTCCTGGATAACATCAACCATAGAGCCATCACCTAACAACCACGAGGTGTTGGTCAAAATAGTCGGAGCATGGCAATAAACCTCCTTCCAAAAGGAGGAGTGCCGACGAAGGGGCTGATCATCCAGAGATGGGGTCCAGTCACCGTATCGAGCCCGCATAAAGGAGCTCCAGAAGCAATGTGGGTCAAGTAAAAACCGCGACGCATGATGAGCAAGCAGTACCTCTCTGTGACTGAATACCCATGCCACTTTCATGAATAGGCAAACAGACTATATCCCATGCCAAAAGATGAGTCCCATGACCATCCTGCCCAGAAGCCCACAGAAAATCCCGAAAGCACCGCTCTGTCCTCCTCAGGCAATTGTACGGAATAGCAGTGTTGGAGAGGAGGTGCAGAGGTAGGGACGTCAGAACCGATCGTATAAGGATAACCCTCGCCATCATAGATAATGAAGTGATGTGCCAACCATCAATGCGATCGTGGATCCGCCGCTCAATATCAGCATAATCTGTGCTGCGGGGCCGTCTTTCGGTGATAGGGATTCCAAGGTACAGAAGGCGATCAGCCTGACTATTTATGCCCAATGTATGGAGAATGCTTTCCCGAACATGACTTCTGGTCTTAGGGCTAAAGCAAATCATAGACTTGTGAAGATTAACCTTTTGACCAGAAACCTGGCAATAGCTCTGAATAATAGAATCAAAGATGGTTGCATTCCGAACAGTAGCCTGACCCAACAAGATACAATCATCCGCATAGAAAAGATGCGAAACCGAAGGGCCGAGAGGGCCAGCCATGAAGGGGGCGATTCGACAATCCTTCTGTGCCTGATGTAACGCATGAGAGAAATCAGCAGCAGCCAATATGAATAGAAATGGGGATAACGGGCACCCCTGTCGAAGCCCAACAGTAGAATGGAAGAATTCGGAATGACTTCCATTGATAATCAGGGAGAATGACGGCGACCGAATGCAGGCCATAATCCATTCTATAAAGAGTTTGCCAAAACCAAATTCAAGCAGAGTGCGATGCAGAAAATCCCAACACACCCTATCATAGGCACGCTCCATATCTATCTTAATTACCATCAGACACTGTCTAGCAGGAGCTTTCTGGAGATCAGACATGAATTCTTTGGCTATAATGACATTGTCCGAAATACAACGCCCCCTGATAAAAGCCCCTTGCTCATCAGAGACAAGACGGGGAATGACCACCCTCAGACGATTGACTAGTAAGCGAGCACAAATCTTATATAAGGTAGTGCACAAACTAATGGGCCGATAGTGCTGGGGGGCAGAAGCATTAGGGCGCTTGGGCACTAGAGTGATGAGGGTCCTATTCCAGTCAGCAGGCATGGATTTGGACTGGAAGACAATCTAAATAGCCTGAACCACTTCCGGACCAATAATAGTCCAATAGTGCTGAAAGAAAAAAGGCGGGAAGCCATCAGGCCCCGAGGCCTTAATAGATCCAAGATCCCAAAGAGCCAACCGAACCTCCTCCGCAGTAAAAGGTCTGACAAGACTGACATTCTCCTGAATAGAAACATGCTTCAACGAAGAAACCTCTGAACAAAATCCCCATCAGCCGAATGCTCAGTCCATCTGGACCGAAAGAACTGAAACAGACGATCACGAATAACGTGAATGTCCTCCTAAGAGGCCCCATCCTCATCTACCAAGCGCCGAATCCGATTAGCTGCCCGACGCCTCAAGGTAGTCTAGTAAAAAAATCTATTATTACGGTCTCTCTCCTGTATCCATAGGGCTCTGGACCGCTGCCTCCAGTAGGTCAAGAAGAATGGGCGACTCCACGAATCCAAAGAGAATCAAGAAATAAAGGAAGACGGCAGCTTATACCGACCATGGTGGAAGAGAATCTGCCACTGTGACCAACCGCTAGAATTGCGAAGGAATACTATTAAAAAAACATATATACAGTACTCTAGCCGTCCAATTTGCTCAAATTTAAGTAGTTCCTCAAATCTTATTTTTCTCTGTATATTTAGATAGCTTCTATGAAGTTCGGAGCGTACATCACCTCGTGTGCTGCGATGTAACGAACGAAGGAAGCAATTTTAAACATACGCAGGACAAATCAAAGAATTTGCGACCTCGATCGCATCATTGGATTAAAAATCGAGGCAAAAGAATCACAACATGAACTCAATGAAATCTATAGCAACGGGTAACATGGTCTCGCTTAGAGCATCATGACCCTGAATTCGTCGAAGCTGAGCACACCGTCACCGTTTAGATCGAAGCATCTAATCATGGCCATACACTCCTCGGTGGTCCTGAAGTCCCCAAGCCTGCGGAGCGCCCGTTTGAGGCTCTTGGGCGTGATGCACCCTCGGCCCTCCATCTCGTAAACGCCGAACGCCTCCTTCAAGCTCCGCGTCTTCTCCTCCTCCCCCTCCACATCCACCAGCCTCACAAAATCATCGTAACAAAGCAAGCCGTCGCCGTCCGAGTCCGACGACGCCACGACGGCCTCCGCGTCCTCGCGCGACAGCTCCTCCCCCACCGTCCTCATGCAGCTGCGAAGCTCTGCAGGCGATATCTTGCCGTCGCCGTTTTCGTCGAAATAGCGGAAGACTCGCTCCAGCTCGCGCTCGCTGCCACGCGACGACGACGACGTCGACAGCCTCGAGAGGTTGCTGCTGCTAGGGACTCGCAATAGCGTCGTCGGCTTCTTCTTCTCCGACGACTTCTTCGGCGACAGCAGAACTCGTAATTTGGTGACAAACGACGGAGGATTCTTGTTCTGCACGTCGAGCGTTGCCGACGAGCAGGCGGGGCCGAGAGGAAGAGCTTCTTTGGTGACTGCGAACATCATTGTGCTGGGATGAATAATTAATTGATCTTGCTTAAGAAAATTAATGTTTGTACCTCTGGTGCTTTTGAACTTGGATGTGTTTCATAGGCTTAGAGGCATGGGAATGGGTATTTATGTAGATAATGGAGAGGCGGTCGGCTTGAGGCAGCTGGGATTGATCGACAGGGATAGTGAGAGGACGAGCTTCGAGCCGGGAGGGGCGAAGGTTCGGGTGCGCAGGTAAGGGAAAACGAACGGACAGAGAGGGAGTTCAACGGTCTTGAGGAGGCCAAAGACAACTGTGGGGCGGCGCTAGCGGTCAACCTTCATACAGGACGCGGGATAGTCGAGACACTCTCTATCCAGCGGATACCACGTTGGATTCACCGTCATGCCACCTCGATTGAGAGCGCAACTACTGTTCCTCTCCGCACGCCAGTCAATTGTCTCGACCGCCAGTAGGTCTGCGTCCACCGGATAAGGGCGTGTTTTCTCGTCCACACGAGCGCCCATCACGACTTTTTTTTTTTTTTTTAATAGTGTTTTAATATACTCTCACTCCAAGATAGGGGACGTGGCAACAACTGCCGACGATATCAGAATATATATATATATATATATATATATATATATAAATGAAATGGGTGCCGTGGAGGGTGGAAAGTGGAAACAATGGGTTGCCGTTCAACTGGCTAACGATGATGATTTCGATTTGAATAACAAAAAGTAGATATTGTTTATCAAGCTGACCACCTGTGGATCAGGCAAAACCTGACCCAGCCTGACCTTGAGCTAATTTGATTAAGTTTGAACCAGATTTCCGTCAATTCTTATCCGGCAAACAAAGATTCATATGAGATTCAGATGCAACCAACAATTCAAGTCCACATCTTTTCAATTTATTGATGCAACCAATAAGTCAGTCCACATTTCAGATAACCAACACTTTAAGCTTGTGCCATGTAAACTAAAAGGAACTAATCCCCACCTTCCCTCCATACATTCCACCAATCCTTGACCGTTCCTCAAGGTTAAAAAAAAAATAACAAAAAAAAAAAAAAAAAAAAGTAAGCAGCATGTGATCATAAGGGAAATAAGGTAAAGAGCGAAGCTTCGCCAACGCTTCACCTGCTGGACTTCACTGTAATGCAAGTAAATGGACCACAAGCATGCCAAGCGGTGGCCGTGTCCTAAAGTATGGGCTCGATGCTGTGTTATTTGATGCAATAAGCATGCATTATTCGTATAAATTAATTATTCATACATAATAATATAATATATATATATATATATATATATATATATATATATATATATTGATGTATACAAATGATCAAATCGTATGATAATACATGCTTAATTGATGTATACAAATGATCAAATCATATGATTAACAAATGCTTGCTACACTACTCCAAAGAACTACGTAGCAAAAATTTTCCTTAGGTCAACCCGATTCCACGGCACCACTAGCTGTTTAAAAGATATCTACATAAATTTTATGTGACGCAAGACCTGATGTACTGGAAGACGTGGCCGACAACGCGGGCGAGGAAGCAGCCTATGTGGATAAGATTGAAAGGCGTGACCGACCAACCTTCGTAGAAATGACGTTTTTTTTTTTTTTTCCTCTAGATTCCTAAACGAAAATCTTGATTCGAAATGCGTGATCGACCGACCACCGTAAAATGAGTTTTTTTTAAATATATTTTCTTTATATTACGTGGATAGGAAGAGGTCCACTGCGCTACAAATGATCCGTTCTGACTTTATGTCTAGATTTTGATCAGATCTAACCAATCATAATCATTTACTGATCGCATCGTATCTTCTTAGACCAATGGACCATTTGAGTTATTCAATTTAATCTAAAATATTACATTTCAATCAAACACTTTATTATTTTTTATTACTTAATTAATAATTAAATATATTAAAAAATCAATTTAAACTTAAATTTTGATTCAAAACTCTTAATTTTATCTAAATAACCAATTATTCTTAAGTTTATAATTATATAATTAATATATTTATTGATATACTTAAACTTATTATAGAAATTCATCAAAATAAATAATAAAATATAAGTAATTAGAAAAAATTAGAAAAAAAATGAAAAAAAGGTTACAACGTAGTTTAAATTAAATTGTATCTAATAAATTTATAAAACAATTGAAGTAAAAAAAATAAAATATATATAATTAAGATTGATAAATTAAAATAAATTTAAATTTAAATTAAATAAAAAATATAAGATTCGAACCCGATTGAAAATTTAGGTCAATCCAATTTTAGACCTAACCCAACTCAAGATCTCTAAAAACCGATTAGTTCAAATCTAATCAGATCAGTACTAGATCGAGTTGCAGGTCAATTTGATCCATTTTCAGCCTTGCATCATGTGTCCCTGAAGCACCCATTGCCAACTATGTTTGCCAACGAAAAGGCTACCCGCCCAGCCTAATGCTGTAAATTTTGCTGTGGCTTCCTATCATGTGGATCCAAACCCATGCGACTTTCTAAATTTTGCATTAGGGTTTTTAGGTTGAATGTTCCTTCAAATCTAATGAACCATAGAGTTGTTAGGTTTTCTCACATAGAACTTAACATTATTTTCTCAGGACTTTTGGAAGGAAAGATTACTTCTATCTCAAAATGTTTTTCTTAACCTGATTAGTTAAAAAAATAAAAAATATATGATGTTTATGGAAATGAAGCAACGGGCCTACATTGATATGTATTACTCGCATTGTATTATAATCTTTTATTAACCTGTTTAATCAAACGAAAGGCTGTTCGATTTATGCAGTCATATAACTTAAAATTTTTCATGCATGAAAGAGCATAATCATGTAACCAGATACCACCAATGAATTGGAGAGGGAAAAGAATGGTTTGTCTTTATTTTTGATCAACTTCAGAAGATTAAATTTCTGATCAGAAATAAATCACAGGATGGTCTTAGAAATAGAGCTTTGCGCCTCGTCAGGGAAAAAAAAAAAATAGAGCCTTCTCATAGGGCCCGTATAGCAAGGAAGTAAAATAAAATGTGCATGAAAAAGAGCATGCCCCCAAAATTTCCATGCCACAAAAGCTATAAGCTCAATCAATCAGCAGAAAATGTGTATTATATCATACCTTAAATCTCTTGAGGGTGGCACCAAAGTTGCGCAATCCCTCCATGACGGTCCGTATCTGATCCGAAATGTAAATGTAGAGCCATCTTTGTGCTGCCTCGTCGAGTCCATTTGAGGTAGCGTTGGGCCACCCAAGACTGGGAATAGATGATTCTCGAGAAACTATTTTAGCCGTCTGCTTCAAGCTTTGGAGATCAAATTCAATTGGTTCTCCAATAATGATATTGATGTCCTTACTGCAAAGAGGGACAAGGGGTCTTCTTCCAAAGAAATATTTCTCAGGCATCACCTGAAAGTCCCAAGAAAGAGTAAATAAAACAACATAAGAAAGAAAGAGAGAATGATGTGAAAAGCAGTTGATCTCTGTTTACTCTTCTGATGATCAGTTTTGAGACCAAAAAAAGGCCAGTGGAGTTATATTAAAGAGAATCTGAAGTATTAGCATGCCGTGGAAATGTTATCATAAGGCCATGTACAGAAGAATCTACTTGCTACAACTACATGAGTAATGGTGACAAGAACGGAAGACTAACACCATTAGATTCCTTTGACAGGGTAATTAGCATAACAAGATTTTCTCATATCAATCCCCTGTATTATTAAATCTGAATACCAAATATCCATGTAGAAAGAAAAGAACCCCAGCAGCAGAAAACTTCCATTCAGGGGATTGCTGAATCTCTCTGGATACTTGCCCCCCCCCCCCCACACACACACAATTCCTAAATGTTTCTTATGCTTATTTTTCTTCTTTTCTTTTCCTTTTTTTTTTTTTTTTTTTTTTTTTTTTTTTTTTTTTTTTTTTTTTTGCGTGGGGGGGGGGGGGGGGGGGGGGGGGGGGTCTTCAGAAATCCGCTTCCCTGCATCCACAGCCCAATCAGACTCCTTCAGGTAACTAAGAACCTGATACTAATTATGTTATAGTGCTTAAATTACAAAACAAATGTGTTTAGTAACAAGACGATACCAACAACCATCAGCATGTGGGTGTTTGCAAATCCGTGTTCATGTGTTCATGTCCATGTGTGTTTGTTCTTACATTTTCAGACATTGAAGGAAACAACTTGCATTTCTAGATTGTAAACATTTAGAAAGTTTGAACTTTTAACATTCCAAACACTGAGAAGTGAATTAGCAGTCAGTACAAGAATGTGTTAACAGGATAAAATGATACATGGACAGAATTCATTATATTGTTGGTAAAAGTAATCATAAATAAGTCAGCACATGTTAAGTGCATTCACATGAGAAACACGTGATTGACAGCAAAAAATTAGGAAACTTGATGAACAAGGCACATATCCATGTACCTTTTCAAATCCACAGTGAACAATCGGCAAAACAATGGGGGTTACAGGTGCACGTACAATAAGACTTGCAGTTCCCCACTTCAATCGTCTTATGGGGGCATTTTCCTGGGACACTTTTCCTTCTGGAAATGTGTGCAACTATTTAAAAGGTAACAACGAGCTTCAGTAAAAATTGGCAACAATTTATGGTGATCATGGAAAACAAGAAGGTTGACCACAAAGAACGAAGTCATCAGAGAGCATAAATAGAAGTACCCAGCCTCCACTACTCAGTACTTCAAGAGCTTCATTCATGTGCGCCTGATATATTCCACCACCCCTGGTTATAGGTATGCATTTTCCTGTGGATTTAAATCTCTTAGAAAACAAAACCATGATCACAATATCAGCTAAAAGGATTCCTCAGAGACTTAGATAACAGCAGACAAATGCAAAATTCAAGCAGCACATAATAAACTTGCAGAAGGAAAGAAGGTGTGAAACAGATCAAATCCATAAAAGCAACATCTATAGCATTATGGTCAAATTTACAGCTTAAAAATAGAGAGGGGAAAAAATGAGCTTGGTTGACCATATATTAACGAAAGCCAGCATGGTCCTTTCAGAAAACAACACTACCGACAATAAAGGAAATAGCCCAGCACAGAGAGCCTACATGCTTTTGTGAAAAGCAGACCAGCCAGACCACTCAATCTGCAATTTCTAAGAATGGGTAGAGAGGCATGCTAGTAAATCTTTAGTCCTTAAACCTTTAAGTTATTGAGGCCATAGAATCGAGGTAGAGCCCACTAGGAAATTTATTCTGAATTATTTCAAAGATTTTAGAACGTGTGCTTACAAGTCAAGCATCATTTTGATAGAATGCTACGTGTTTATAAAACAGTTATGGTCTGCACAAGATTGCATCAAGGTTGTTGAAACGCATGATAGGAAAAGAAATTCCAAAAATCTACAGTTCACAGAAACTGATCATCTGGAATTGGAATTACACAAAAATAAAAGCTTTGTTGATATTCCATGTTCTCAACCAAGCAACCCAAATCAGAAGCAATATCACCATTTGCTAACATCCAGATTTTCAACAGCTGAAATAGATAAAACAGCATAAAATCTCTGAAGATTTGGTACCCAGATATTTATCTACATGTATATTCATGCAGAATTAAAACTAGGTGCCCTATTTTGTTAAAAATAATTTGATTGCCCCAGATAATAGTAGAATAAGGAATCTGCAGTCTGGCACATCATTGGACAAAATCAGAAAGCCATTTCACTTATTACTGTTGGTACACCTGACAGTTACCATAGAAATAGTATATTAGCAAACAATCAGGAAAAGCTGGTAAAGATTTGGGGAAAGATAAAAGTCAATGGCAAGCAGAACAAAGGCATGATGTGTGTGATGATCAAACAGTTGGTGTGACGCCGTATGAGTGTTGAAAGCTTTAGAATTTATAGGGTATTTTCATCCTGCAGTATTCAAATGAATAAAAGATTATATCAACCACAAGACTATCTAGAACAAAGTCATTTTTTTATAATAAGGCCTACCTTCTCTTGCAAGGAGGGTATCAGACCGCAAAGCAAAAAGAGTATGCATCAACCAGTGAGACTGCGACCTGGTGATAGATAGAATTATGAATGACTTTAACTTTTGAGCCAAGTGTGACTCAGTCAGCTAGATGTGTGTGAGCCTGCTATGAACCCACTTCAGCAGAGCTACCCTCCTCCCACAGAAAGGGAGCACAATATCCATGGTTTTATAAAGGGAACAACATTTTTCCCCCTTGATCATTCACTTAACAATGGTTAACACTTAGCTTTCTGAGACAAAACAAAAATTCTTCCCATCCCATATGCAAGGTAATAAGAACTTCCTCAAATTAACATCACATTATTGTATCTCAAGTTGTTGGCACAAAAAACAGGTATTTAGACCATCTTATCAGTCTCTTTCCCTCACACAACCACAGCATGTAAACCAAAACAACTTTAGTATCTGGTTACCAACAACAGCTCAGTTAAAACAAAGAAGTAGTAATTTTATTTGACACTGACTGCAAAAGAGCAGGTTCTTATGCTAGATGCAGAAAAGCTGATAATAATAGCTCTATGAAGCCTTGGAAGTCTTACCAAGTCGAAATATGTATGATAAAATCACATTTTTGAAGCATATATCTTCTGCTGCTAGAACCCACCGAGCTAGTTTTGCATCCGCAGTTGGAAAACCCTTAAAACCCCACATAAGTGGGTCATCCAACCTGTTTTACAATACAGAACTTAAGCTTTTTCTTGGGAGGACAATTTATCCTGACTAATTTTAAAAAAAACTATAATGCAATTAAAATATATGATAATTCAACAGATGAAGTACATTTATGTTTGCAAAACCAATAAAGATCAATCTAATAGAATGTGACATAATTCATAACAATGCATCCAGAAAAAATATAAAAGCAAGACCCATGTTAAGAAATTTATCTCCCAATCCACTCAGATATCACCCTATATTCCAAACTGTTGGATCTAAATGAAACATTTGGGGCAAGGTATTCAAAAACCTAACACCATGTCATGTACCAATGTACATTGTCAAATTGTTGGACAAGTCCAGCTGAGGTGCCATCACTTGCCTTTTTCTGAACAACTAATGGCTACTTTGCCTCCACCAAGATGTTCCTGATCAAGATCGATAAGCAAGAGTCATATTAATTTTATATGTTCATTCAAATAAGTAAAAAACTATACTAAAGTAACTTTTCAAGGGTGAACTTTGGTGAACATAAAAGTTATTCAGATGCAGTGAGCTGTAATGGTGGCTAGTGGCTTCTATAATAAAAATCTTGAAAAACTTAATAAAGCGGAGCTGAAATGTGCTTCCAAGGTGCTTGCAATACCTAAGGAAAGAGGTTCCTAAAGCCTAGTTTCCAATCAACCCAGCGCAAGTGTTTACATCACCACCAACCAGTGATTTAATCTGAAGCTGAGTATCATACGAGTCATGGCTAGTCCACAGCAAAATATAATATTGATTGAAGCAAGCTGAACTGCTTCTGGGTTCTTTGCAATTTAAATTTATTTGCAGATCCCAAAGAAACATTAAAAAAAGAAACAAGTTCTTAAAAAATGCATGAAAATATAAGGCTATTTCCAGTAAATACCTATGGCTATAAAATAATCACACATATTCATGTGTGCCTTATGAATAAAGTGTTCATGTTTCACAGTAAAAGAAAAAGTTCGATGTTTTTTCAGGGTAAAAAGGATTCAATTGCTTCCCTCTCCTATATCAGTGATAGCCCATTCTCCCAGAGCTAGTAATTACAAGATCACCGGCCATAACCAGGTTTGATATCTCATATATTGTGAATCAAGTTTCCCAATTTATGCAACTATCTAGCAACTATATGAAATCAAAAGAGCATGTTGCTTGTAAGATAAAGCTAGTTGTGGTCTATATTTTGAAGCTCATTCAAGCTCTCTCCTTGCGACCTTCTATGCTGCTGATGACATAGGTTTTACACAAATGAACATTCTGACAGCTTCATCTTTTTCTAGGTCGCAGATACCAACATCATTGCATGATTTTCCTTGAAATAAGTAAAGTTAAACAATTAATTACAACATTCTAGGAATAATCATCGGATGTGTTGGTCAAGTCTTCTACATGATCATGGCTTCTCCTTAGAGTTTGAAGTCACCTTACATAACTAGCAGCTGGAACATCAAGGTCAGGTATTTTTGTCATCAATCCGAGTCTTCATGGCATACTCCACTCACTGAAGACCCAGTTAATCTTTAAGTGAGAAGGTCGCGCTCATTCTCTCAATTTTCAAGAAGTTACGGGTGACAGGCAACTTGTTACTAATATTCATGAAAAAAGCTAACATAGATTTCCTCGCTATCTCTGCATGACAAAGTCACCTTTGACACCCTCTATGCTAAAATTGCAAGGATGATAGACTACAGAAACCGAAATAGCGACCACTAAACTATATCACGAAACCAATCGCGGAGGGTCCTCATGAATAAGGCTTTTATGTTGCCATTAACAGCTGTAAAAGTCTACCACTATACCTTGGGAAGGCTGATACAAAACAGCATAAACTTTTCAGCACGAAATGGAACAAAGTATGAAATTTCACAGCCACGCGACCTAATTTCTACACAGATAAACCAAAAAAAAATGGAGTTTTTTGCTTAAGACGGCCAGCTATGGTCAAAAAACTTCGGTTCAATCCCAGAATAGGTTTCCAGTCGGAAGAACTCGAAACACTAATTCACCAAACACTTTACTCAAAACAAAGAGGAGAACAAACACGGAAATGGAAGGGGATGGGAGGTCGGTCGGCGACTCACGTGGACATGTGATTGCTGACGGTGATGAGGGGCCGGCCGGGGGGCCGAGAGCGGACGAGACGGATTAGGGTTTCGGAGTTGTGGACGGAGGTTGAGTTGAGGAGGGACGTGACGACCTTGGCGAAGGCCCCCACGGCCATGACGACGAGCGCCCGCGGAACCCCTCCCAGGTGGTCCGCTCTCCCCGCCCACCTCATCGACCCCCTCCCATCCCGCATTCGACCTCTCGATAAAACCTCTCGCCGGCCTCTCAGCACAGCGGCAGGGAAGAAAGCGAGACAAATGGATTTTTCGTTTCTTCGTCAGCGCCGCCTGCACGGGTAAAACGGGTTGAAAGAGGGCTACATAAGCGCAAGCAGCGGACGCCTTCCATTCCGAAGACGCTGTCAATAATAGCTCGTGCGATGCGCGTGCCGAGAAGCGAGAAGGATCTTGATCTCCGGTTATATTTGTTATTTATTGGAACAGCAACTTCAACTTACAAAACAAAACTATTGCGCTATGAAAGGTGGGAAGATATTTCCTTTTTTAAGGAGTATAGGATGAAGAAGAAGATCTTTTCTTTCCTTGTTTCTACTGATTGTTAAGTGCTATAATTTTTTTTTATATTTTTAAATAATATTTATTTTTTAATTTTATTTAAATTTTTAATTATTTAGTGATAAATATAAAATTGTAAGATAAATATTTTAAAATTTATTAATACTTTAGTAAAAAAAATTGGCTATATTATTAATTTTAAATTTTTTACTAAAATTTAAATTTGTTATTAGGAGGGGGTGGGGTGGGGATGAAAATGAAAAAAAAAAATCTCTATATATAAGATGAAACGAGAATAAAAATTGTTTTCTTCTCCAGAATGAAATTCGATTCTTAACTTCATACAGTTACCAACCTTTTATATATATATATATATAAATAAATATAATATATACATGCATGTATAAGCTAATATTCATTAAATAAAATAAAATCAATATCACAATGTATATTATTATATTAAAAATAATTAACATAGAGTAAGATTTAATATATTATTTTTTTATTTAAATTATATTAAGATATATAATTATGGTTTTATTTGAATATATAATGGTATCAAACCAAAAATTGCTTCCTAAGAGAAAATAAATAAATAAATAAAAATTATACGTTATTTCATCACCCAAGTAACCACGATAGCACAAATAAAATATCAATTAGATGGGGGCATTCAAGAGAAGTAAATACTATTTAACTAATTAAATATTGGAAACTTAGCTTTTTTAATTAATTTTTCACTTATAAAAATTTATACTATCTTACATGGTGGCATAATTTATTAATAAAGAGTGTTAGAAGCAAGCTAGCCTTTTTTTTTTTTTCTTTTTTTTTTGAGAATTTTTTTATGACTTAATATAGTCTTAAATTTTGTAAATTCAACTTGATTAGATGATTAAGTTTAACTCTATTGTTTACTTTGAGTGGATATACATTGGTTTAGACTTTTTCTAAATCCAATAGAATATAACAAGATTAAACTGAAATATCATAACAATCTGTGACACTCAAAATGTATCATATATTTAAATTTGGATAGCTAGAAATTCCTTCTTTTTCTTTATTTCTCTTTTCTACTTTTTTTCATTCTCCTTTTTATTTTCTTTTTAATATTAAGGTTTAGAAAAATATAATCAAAATAGAATGCTAAGAGAATGTTAGCAATGTTGCTCCTTCTCAAAATTAGAATATCCCATGTTTCTAAAGTGTTTAACAAATATAAAATATAATATAGGTAAGGGACTCTAAAAGATTCCTTATCATGTAAATTAAAGTAGTATGGTTAAAAGATAACAACTATTATTCTTGTGCAAATTTCTTTAAAGTGTTTATTATAAGAAACCTTTGAGGCTTGCAACCTTATATGAGTCATGCTTTATAAAATCATGACCTCATACCACAACAAGCAACAAAACATGCTAAGTTAAGAATTGAAGAATAGCTTAAGAATTTTATTAGTAAAAAATTTATATTGCTAAGAGCTTTTGGAGGAAAAAATCTTCTAAAGCTAATAGATTTTACTAGCTTTTATTAGATTTAGATTTTTGAAAAAGTAAAGAGATAGTAAGTAAATAAGTAAAATATATATTTAGCTTGTAATATACTTCTAACTCATCTCAATTGAATTTTTAAAAAGAAACAAATACAGAGATTTAAAAAAAATATCCTTTAATTTATTGGACGTCTAATGATATTTTTTATTTTTTTTTAGAAGTTGTGCTACTAGTGATAAACCATAATCCAAACTCCCCCCCCCCCCCCCCTCTCCAACCCCCAAAAAAATAAAATAAAATAAACCTCAATTTGACCTAACCTAACATACTCTTCAAGACTCGAAGAGTTAAGTCAAGTTTGGATTTTATAAATTTTGATCAAATAACCTGATCTATATATATATATATATATATAGAGAGAGAGAGAGAGAGAGAATTTAGATTTTTTAATAGTACATGATCCAATATGGGTTCACTAACCTATTTAAATAAAAAGCTCTCTCAAACTTCACTAGCAGAGTCTTGCTTCCTATCCATGACTCTCCCTCCATTTAGAAGTTTATGGTTTTGTATATTTCTTTTCAAGGTCTAGTTTTCATTATTTTAGTAAAATTTGATTTAATATCTTCATACTTATCCTTTTTATAATGCAAAATAAATAAATTGCATTTGACAATAAAGAGACATATACAAAGTCTAATCTTGGTGTTTTTGTGGACACACCAAACTTAGACTCAAATCCAATTCAAATCCAAATATTTTGAATTAGATTCAGATCACACATGACTTGACCTAGCCCAAAGTACCTACTAGGATCCAAATATTTTTCATCGACCACCAAACCCACCCCAATCATATATTGGATTGGGATTGAATCCAATATCAAGATTCAAATATGGAATTAAGTTTGATCGAGATCAGATATGATTTAGTCTGACTTGATCCACATGTAGGCCTACTCATAACTTTCCCATCAAACTTTCATTTGGAGTAATCCAAGATGTATTAGAATGCTAACTTATGTCAAGCATTATAGAAGTCGATTTCTTTGTAAATTTAAAGTATGCTAATGTCATGAAAGCTCCTATTTAGACCATTATGCATTGTGTTGCCCTTTTTAAGATGGCTAGAGATTAACTTAAATATATGAATATGATGATTTATGACTGCATCAATACATATTGAATCTAATTTTGCACTCTCTTTTTATAAAAGCACAGCAACAAGATATCAATCTTAAATATTACAAATGAAATAGTTTTGCATGTTAATAATTTAGTTGAAAAATAATGTAAAGAGTATTTCATTAGGTTTTAATTACATTTCTAAGCTATATACAAAAAAGCGACCAAGATATATAAATTAAAAAAATATTTTATTGTACCCCCAACATGAAGTATAGAACTATGTTGAACTTGGATTATAGAGCAGTAAAGATTGTAATCAAGAAAGAAATGATATCTTATATAGATTCAATTGGTTTTAATAGTCATTATTTAAAACTCCCAAATCTAACTTCTTAGTCATAGAACAACCTTTAAAAATATGAAATAATCTAATAAAAGTAGCAAATAAATTAAAATAAGTCTTGGTTCTACATTATAAATCACATGATCTTGAATTAACTTGCTTGTAGTGCATGCAACATCACAATGCTATGAAATTTAAAAGTTCTCAAATAAAACTAATAATACCATGCAACATCACAATGCTATGAAATTTAAAAGTTCTCAAATAAAACTAATAATACTTAAGATAGGTCCTTTTAAATTATATTTTAATGAATAAAGAATGGCAACATTGCCACTCATTAAATATTTCATATAGAGTATTTTTAAATTTCATTTTTATTAAATATGGTTAAATGGTCGAATGAAAAAGTGTATTATCCACCTTAAAGCTTTTGTTAATTAAGAATTCTTTTAATATCAAAAAGTGGGCATTTTAGACTTTTTTTCTATGTATAAAAAAAATCTATTTGGTTTTAATAGTATTATAGATATAGATTAAAAGAGGACTATTTATTAATTGACTTCATCGAGAAGCTAAAAACCCTTAATTATATAAATTCCTTAGCTTAGTTATAGCAAAATTTAAGGTATATCTTTACATAACTCACACCCATCGGTCACAACAATTCTTAATATTATTTAGAAGTAGAAAACTTTTAGCTTATCAAAGTCACACTATGCATTAATTTGACAAATTTTTACCATAAGAAATCATACTTCAAATACATTTTAACAATATGTTTCATTGAGTTCTAATTGTACATTATTTAGGTTATTAAAAGTAATGCCACTATCATGGTACTCATGTTCAATGGTATGCATTTTTGAGCATCGATTTTGTTTGTTGCCATAAATAGCCCTCGTTCATTTGTGAGTGTCTAAGTTGTGCCATAAATGGTATGCTTTTAGCTAGAACAAGATTTTTTAGTAAAATTTTATATTATTAGATATCTATTCAAGCTCCATCTATGATTGCCATATATGCATTTGCGAGCATCATTTATGATATATCTAAAATTGGAGCTTGATAATCTTTTTTTGAGGTTGATAGGAATTGATTCCTGTTTAATGATATATGATGTGGCTGATTCGACGTTGCTGGAGTTAACGAAGGAAAACTAACGGTCTCTCCCTTCAACCCTAAGTCCCCTTTTTACCCCCGGGGTCCCGCCTCAGCCTCCGACGTCTATTGACCTTGTATGGTAGCGGACGCTTCACTTTAGCAGGACGCAGGTGGGTCAGTTTGTCAAGTTCAACGAAATGTCCGATACCTCGTCAGACACTCGATGAAGACTCGCTCTCCGCATCCCTAAGATCTCTAGGAGACCTCGGACATCCGTGAACAGTATTCCCGGACCCCGAGACCTCGGACCTTCGTGGACAGTACTTTCGGACCCCGAGACCTCGGACCTTCGTGGACAGTACTTCCGGACCCTCGAGACCTCGGACCTCCATGGACAGTACTCCTGGACCCCAAGACCTCGGACCTCCATGAATAGTACTCCTGGACCCCGAGACCTCGGACCTCCCTGAATAGTACTCCCGGACCCCGAGACCTTGGACCTCCCTGAACAGTACTCCCGGACCCCGAGACCTTGGACCTCCCTGAACAGTACTCCCGGACCCCAAGACCTCGGACCTCCGTGAACAGTACTCCTGAGCCACCTGGCAAGCCCATGTGAGCTGCCATACTTCTGTAACCATGTGAGGCCATACTTCATAACGGTGTATGGTCATCGCACGTCTACATCTACGCACAGCCATGCCCCGTTACAGCGCATGATTCACCACCTACCCACCACTGCGCGCGGTCACATCCTATGACGGTGCGCATCTGGTGCAACCATGGCTGCCGAACACCTGTGAAGCCGTACTGGCAGGTAGTGCGGGATGCCTCCGGCACGTACGGTGATGGGTATGACCCGTCACTGTCAACCTTACCTTTCTGTCCGATAGAGGACAGGATATCTCGAAATTAACAATCTTCTGGAATAGAGAGGTGGACTTTCGAACAGGTATAAAAGCATGCATCTTCGTGGAAAGTAAGTATTCTAAACTCTGGTTTTCTAGCCTCTTCTTCTTGCTAGCTAAACCCTAACTTTCTAGCTTTCTCTGCTAGATAGTTCTTGTCTATTCCCGGGTGACTAACTCGAGCGTCGGAGGGTCCCCATCGGATCTCCCGGTCTCAGGGGACTTGCCTTGCAGGAGTCTAGCGAAGAGGACATCCGTCTTCCCGACGTTCAAGGACGGTGACTTGGCGTCAACATATTGGCGCGCCAGGAAGGGGGATCATAAGAGAGGTTTCGAACCAGCAATCGACAACTCCTCTTTCCCCGAGCTCTCTAACAATGGTGACGACCCGTGCAAAAGGAGTCTCCACCAGCTACGCTAGGGGGCAGCACCAAGGGGCAGATCCGCAGGAGATTGGTCCCTCCGCTCCCCCAGTCAGTGTCCCTGCACTTAAGCAACCGTAGGCAGCGGGTCCTTCTGCTCCTCCAACTGAAATTCCCGCGCCACCACCACAGCAGCTTCAAGAAGACCGGTTCGCCGCCTTGGCTGCCCAAGTTCAGTCCTTGGCAGCGGCAGTCCAAGGTTTACAGTATCAGCAAGTGGTCGCGCAGCAACCGGAGCCATTCCCATCAATTTCGGGAATAGTGCAACCCAGCCAACACTCCTCTCGAAGGAGGTCGCCAGCCCAAGAAGCTCGTTACCGCCATGCTTCTCCTAGACTTCACCGCCAGGAGGCCTTCAAGAGGCCCCGATCGTCGTCTCACCACGCCAGTATCTCTCCCAAACGGCGGTATGGCAAGGAAGCAGCCTGCCCCCGTCAGCGCTAGCATTATCTTTTCCTCCTCGGAATCCTCGGGGGAGGGGTCCTTCGATAGCAGAGCTGCCCGTCGAGCTGAGCGACGGCTCGATGAGTGCAATCAGCGGTTGAAGGAACTCAACCGCCATATCACCAACTTGCTAGAGGCGGATTATGATAGCCGGCCTCCGCTGTTTTGCCGAATAATGGAAGAGCCCATCTCCACTCGGTTTCGTCTCCTTCAGCTGGACCCTTATGACGGAACCACGGACCCCCTAGACCATTTGGAAAGTTACAAGGTCCTCATGCAGGTCCAGGGGGCGACCGACTCACTCATGTGCATCGCCTTCCCTGCCACTCTAAAGAAAGCTGCCAGAGCCTAGTACTCTCGTCTGTCGCCGTGGAGTATCAACTCTTTTCGTCAGCTGGAGAGGGCCTTCCTGGCCCACTTTGATGCTTGTCGGAAGATTCCAAGGGTAGCCGACAGCCTCTTTTCTGTCTAGCAAAAGAGCGGCGAGTCTTTGTGAGACTACGTCGCCCGGTTCAAGGAGGCATCCCTGGAAGTTTATAACTTGAAGGACTCAGTGGCCACTCTGGCCTTGAAGCGGGGGCTTCGCCTGTCCCGCTTCGCATATTCTGACAAAAAGCCGCCGAGCTCCTATGCGGAACTTTTGACCAGAGCCCAGAAGTATATCTGCATCGACGAGGCTGATTCCTCTCGACGCGAGGTAGTGGGAATGTCCTCAAGAAGCCAGTTCGCCCTGAGCCCGCTAAGGTCCGAGCCAGGAGGCCTGAGCCTCCCCGTCGATCGGACAACCGTCCCCGAGCTCCGCCCCTTAGGGAGAAGGATGGCCCCTATACCCCTTTGCTAGCTCCTATCTTCCACATTCTGCTGGAGATCGAAGGTGAGTCATACTTGCCGCGCCTCCTCCCATAAACCCGAGGACCCCCATAACAAGAAGCTCTACTGCCGCTATCACCGAGATCATGGCCATAACACTGACGACTGCCGTCAGCTGAAGAAGGCAATAGAGGACATGATCTAACAAGGCCACCTGGGGAAGTTTATCCAAAGGAAGAACTCAGGTGTTCCTGGCCCGTCAACGCCTCCGCCATCGGATATTGACAATGCTTCGATCGAGAAGATGGTGGCAATGATATCCTGGGGGACAGGTGGCCCGCTGATGCAGGGCGATATTCAAAACGCCTGCAACTCAAGAACGATCTAATCTGCGAGAAAAGAATTCTTCCAGGTTTGGTTCGAATCTTGACAAGAAAAGGGAAAAATTTTGAATTTGATCACTCACAATCCGAAATTTAAAGGAAGATCAATTGAATTTTCAATTCAATTGTTTTGAATCAGAAAAAAAAAAAACATTGATCTGAATTCAAGAAAAGTAACATCTAAATAGCATTTTTCTTCTCTTCCTCTCTGACGGTGCCCCAAAGCCAAGCTTAAATAAAAGAGATAAAACCCTAACATCATAAGTTTAAAAAATTACAACTATGCCATTAAAAACGAAAACAGCACCAAAACTCCTATCAAACAAGCTCGGATGGCCAAAATCCACAGCAGCTCATGGCCTAAGGCAATGACTTTGAATCAGCAGTCCGTTTCCATATAACCAGCCAAGTTTGGGCCCAGTCGACACATGAAATTTCAAGCTCGTTTGTTCTGCAACCTCTTGGACCTTCGTAGATTATCTGGTGTGGTCTTCCCTGACGTGGCCTGTTGACTCTGGGTTGCTGGTACAGGAACATCCAAGGACTGGTTCGATTGACCCAAACTCTGGTTCGAACTGATGTCCTCATCACTCTCCCCTTCCTCTGAAAAGCTTGACCTCAAACTCGAATTCTCTCCTGCATAAGGGGTCAGATGCCGAATGTTGAACACATCTGAAATGAAGACATCATCTGGTAACTCAACCCGATAGGCATTGTCACCAAATATCTCCAATACCTGGCATGGACCTATCTTCTTCGGCTTGAGCTTCGTTAAAGCTCCCTGTGGATACCGCTCCCTCGGTAAGTAAACCCATACCAAATCGCCCACTTCAAAGGACTGTTGCCGACGCTGCTGATCAGCTTTCGCCTTGTATTTGGCGTAAGTCTGCTCCAATTTGGCTCTAATAGTCGCATGTATCTCCTGCAAGTCAGACACTCTATCTTCAACCTTCTGACTCATCTTCTCTGGCGACTCAACTGGCAGAACATCCAAAGGACCTCTTGGCAAGAACCCAAACAGTATCTGAAACGGAGCAAACCCTGTAGAACGTTCACTGAAGAGTTGAACTCAAACTCAATCTTCGGCAAACACAAATCCCAGCTCCTGAATTCATGCACATTTGCCCGCAACAGATTACCCAAGCTACGGTTGACAACTTCAGTCTGTCCATCCGTCTAAGGATGATAAGGACTGCTGAATTTCAACTTTGTGCCCAACTTCTTCCAAACTCTCGCCAGAATTGTCCCATAAACTTGCTGTCCCTGTCTGATACTATGGATGCCGGTATACCAAAATGCCGAACCACTGAAGCAAAATATAAGTCAGCAACCTTTGATGCATCAAAAGAGGTTTTGCATGGCAAGAAACACGCCACCTTACTGAACCGATCCACAATCACCATAATCGAATCCAGTCCCTTGCTGTCCGCGGCAATCCTACGACAAAGTCCATAGAAACATCTCGCCATGGTGCCTCTGGGATAGGTAAAGGCGTGTACATACCTTGGTTCGTGTCTGTCCCCTTCGACTCTTGACACAACCTGCACCTCTTCACAAAAGACTTGACATCTCGGTCAAGACCAGGCCAATAAAACCGCTGCCGAATCAACCAGGCTGTTTTATCCCTTCCGAAGTGACCCTGGTTATGCAATTCCTGGATGATCAACACACGAAGAGACGTATCAGGAACACATAAGCAGTTACCTCGAAACAAATATCCATCATGGAGAACGAAATCAGTTCGCTCCCCCGCCTCAATTTTGGCCAAAATCCCCTTGAAGTGCTCATCCACACGAATGTCCTCCCTTACACTCTCAAAGCCGAGAGTGTACACATGCATAGCGCCAATCAACAAGCTCCGCCTACTCAAAGCATCAGCCACTCTATTCAACGTACCAGACTTGTGCTTGATGCTGAAAGTGTATTCCTGCAAGGCACTCACCCACTTCGCATGCCTTGAACTCAGTTTATGCTGACCCTGTAAAAACTTCAGCGCCTGGTCTGAATACAGTACAAACTCCCGCTGAATCAAGTAGTGGCGCCAATGCTGCAAGGATCTCACAATGGCGTACAATTCCAGATCATAAACCGAATAAGCCAGTTTAGCTCCTCCCAGCTTCTCACTGAAGTATGCAACTGGTCTTCCTTCCTGGTTAAGCACTGCCCCAATTCCAGTCTTCGAAGCATCACAATCCACCTCAAAAACTCTATCAAAATCAGGAAGAACCAATAAAGGAGCTTCGGTCAATCTGACTTTCAGCCCATCAAATGCCTCCTGTGCGGCATCATTCCACCCGAATCTGGCTCCCTTCAACAATTCCATTAAAGGTGCAGCCAGCTCACTATACCCCTTGACAAACCTGCGATAAAACCCTGCAAGACCCAAAAAGGATCTCAATTCTGTCAAGGTTGAAGGTACTGGCCATTCCACAATTGCATGCACCTTATTCCTATCTGGGAGAATCCCCTCTCCAGTCACAACGTACCCCAGAAAAATTAGTCTCCCAACCATCCAAATGCACTTCTCTGGATTAGCAACTAACTGGTTCTCACGTAACACTGACAAAACCTGTGCCACATGGCCCACATGCTCTTCGGCTGTCCTGCTGTATATCAAAATATCATCAAAGTAGACAACCATAAATGAGCTAAGAAATGGACGTAAAACCTGGTTCATTACGCGCATGAACGTGCTCGGCGCGTTTGACAACCCGAATGGCATTACCAACCATTCATACAGCCCTTCCTTAGTCTTGAAGGCTGTCTTCCATTCGTCTCCAGGCTTCATCCTTATCTGATGGTACCCACTCTTCAAATCAATCTTCGTGAAGACCTTAGCACCACTCAACTGATCAAGCATGTCGTCCAACCTCGGTATCGGGAACCTGTACTTCACAGTAATTTTGTTAACCGCGCGGCTGTCGACACACATGCGCCACGTACCATCCTTCTTCGGTACCAAAAGGGCTGGCACCGCGCATGGGCTAATGCTCTCCCGTACGAACTCCTTGTCCAAAAGTTCTTGGACCTGCCTCCTCAATTCCTCATGTTGTTGTGGTGTCATCCGATAATGAGCCTTATTCGGCAACACTGAGCCCAGAATAAGGTCAATGTCGTGCTGAATATCTCGGAGAGGTGGTAATCCAGCCGGTAGCTCCTTTGATACAACATCTCGGAATTCCTCTAAGATAGACACCAACTCCTCAGGAATCATATTCGGCATTTGCTCCTCTTCCACGCCGAAGTCTCCTGACTTGCTCACCAAAGCAAAACAAACATCCTCTCCATCCAAACTCGCATCGAATTCTGTGCTTGGTAAACAAATTACCGTATTCTGTCCACTCACTTTCTGAAGCGGCTTCAAAATAACTTTCCTCCCATCTGGACGCAGCATATAACTGTGGGTGTACCCGTTGTACACTGCCCTATTATCAAACTGCCACGGACGCCCCAGTATGATGTGAGTAGCATCCATTGGAACAACATCCGCCTCAATAGTTGTCTCGAAATAAGGACCAAAACACAGCGACAACTTACACCTTTGGCTGACCTGAATGTCTGCATTTCAGTTCACCCAACCGAGCTTATATGGATGTGGGTGAGGGTCTGTCTGCAACCCCAGCTTCTTCACAGCCTCCTCTGCTAGCACATTCTCCCAACTGCCGGAGTCTATGATAACACGACATGTTTTGCCAGCCACAAAACATTTCGTTGTGAAGATGTCATGCCGACGCCAATCTTCATCTGATCTCGGCGCCAAACATCAAACTATGCAACTTCGAATAAAAAATCTGCTCATGGTTCGGAGGCAAAAACTCCCTGTTCATCTCCTGCTTTAGCGCTGCCCATGATGCTAATGGAGGTCTCCCATCCATATATCTACGATAGTGCTGCGCATGCCACCAAGCAGCAGCCCTATCTCTGAATCAAATTGTGACAAGCGGTACCTGCTTGTCTAAGGGCACCTCCTTCAGACGAAAAACGTCATCGACCTGAAGGGTCCAATCAACATACTCGTCTGGGTTAATTCCTTCTTTAAACTCTGGAATTTCGACCCTGAAGCCTGCTTCCCACCGATTCTGATTTTCGAAATAGGGAGGTTGATCGAAATACCTTGGAAGTCCAACATCAGGCCTCTGTTGCCCTCTTCGAATTGGTGGTGCCTCCAGATTTTCGAAACCCCTCTCCCTACCTCCATCAATTTCATCACGCTCCTCCACTCGAATGGGTTGGGCATGATTTTGCACCTCCATCCGCGCCATCATCGCCTGCATAGTTTGCATCATCTGTTGCATCACCTGGTGCTGGTCTCGCATGGCGTCTTGCATAGCATCTCTCACGGCGTCTCTCAGGGATTGATCATTGTTCTTCTGCTCCATTGGATCAAATTTCGGTTATTGATCCGGACCATATTCAAGGGGAGAGCTTGGTGATACGAAGAATGTGTCTGGCGCCGAGATCAGATGAGGATTGGCGTCGGCACGACATCTTCACAACGAAATGTTTTGTGGCTGGCAAAACATGTCGTGTTATCATAGACTCCGGCAGTTGGGAGAATGTGATAGCAGAGGAGGCTGTGAAGAAGCTGGGGTTGCAGACAGACCCTCACCCACATCCATATAAGCTCGGTTGGGTGAACCGAAATGCAGACATTCAGGTCAGCCGAAGGTGTAAGTTGTCACTGTGTTTTGGTCCTCATTTCGAGACAACTATTGAGGCGGATGTTGTTCCAATGGATGCTACTCACATCATACTGGGGCGTCCGTGGCAGTTTGATAACAGGGCAGTATACAACGGGTACACCCACAGTTATATGCTGCGTCCAGATGGGAGGAAAGTTATTTTGAAGCCGCTTCAGGAAGTGAGTGGACAGAATACAGTAATTTGTTTACCAAGCACAGAATTCGATGCGAGTTTGGATGGAGAGGATGTTTGTTTTGCTTTGGTGAGCAAGTCAGGAGACTTCGGCGTGGAAGAGGAGCAAAGGCCAAATATGATTCCTGAGGAGTTGGTGTCTATCTTGGAGGAATTCCGAGATGTTGTATCAAAGGAGCTACCGGCCGGATTACCACCTCTCCGAGATATTCAGCACGGCATTGACCTTATTCCGGGCTCAGTGTTGCCGAATAAGGCTCATTATCGGATGACACCGCAGCAGCATGAGGAATTGAGGAGGCAGGTCCAAGAACTTTTGGACAAGGGGTTCGTACGGGAGAGCATTAGCCCGTGCGCGGTGCCAGCCCTTTTGGTACCGAAGAAGGATGGTACGTGGCGCATGTGTGTCGACAGCCGCGCGGTTAACAAAATTACTGTGAAGTACAGGTTCCCGATACCGAGGTTGGACGACATGCTTGATCAGTTGAGTGGTGCTAAGGTCTTCACGAAGATTGATTTGAAGAGTGGGTACCATCAGATAAGGATGAAGCCTGGAGACGAATGGAAGACAGCCTTCAAGACTAAGGAAGGGCTGTATGAATGGTTGGTAATGCCATTCGGGTTGTCCAACGCGCCGAGCACGTTCATGCGCGTAATGAACCAGGTTTTACGTCCATTTCTTAGCTCATTTGTGGTTGTCTACTTTGATGATATTTTGATATACAGCAGGACAGCCGAAGAGCATGTGGGCCATGTGGCACAGGTTTTGTCAGTGTTACGTGAGAACCAGTTAGTTGCTAACCCAGAGAAGTGCATTTGGATGGTTGGGAGACTGATTTTTCTGGGGTACGTTGTGACTGGAGAGGGGATTCTCCCAGATAGGAATAAGGTGCATGCAATTGTGGAATGGCCAGTACCTTCAACCTTGACAGAATTGAGATCCTTTTTGGGTCTTGCAGGGTTTTATCGCAGGTTTGTCAAGGGGTACAGTGAGCTGGCTGCACCTTTAACGGAATTGTTGAAGGGAGCCAGATTCGGGTGGAATGATGCCGCACAGGAGGCATTTGATGGGCTGAAAGTCAGATTGACCGAAGCTCCTTTATTGGTCTTCCTGATTTTGATAGAGTTTTTGAGGTGGATTGTGATGCTTCGAAGACTGGAATTGGGGCAGTGCTTAACCAGGAAGGAAGACCAGTCGCATACTTCAGTGAGAAGCTGGGAGGAGCTAAACTGGCTTATTCGGTTTATGATCTGGAATTGTACGCCATTGTGAGATCCTTGCAGCATTGGCGCCACTACTTGATTCAGCGGGAGTTTGTACTGTATTCAGACCATCAGGCGCTGAAGTTCTTACAGGGTCAGCATAAACTGAGTTCAAGGCATGCGAAGTGGGTGAGTGCCTTGCAGGAATACACTTTCAGCATCAAGCACAAGTCTGGTACGTTGAATAGAGTGGCTGATGCTTTGAGTAGGCGGAGCTTGTTGATTGGCGCTATGCATGTGTACACTCTCGGCTTTGAGAGTGTAAGGGAGGACATTCGTGTGGATGAGCACTTCAAGGAGATTTTGGCCAAAATTGAGGCGGGGGAGCGAACTGATTTCGTTCTCCATGATGGATATTTGTTTCGAGGTAACTGCTTATGTGTTCCTGATACGTCTCTTCGTGTGTTGATCATCCAGGAACTGCATAACCAGGGTCACTTCGGAAGGGATAAAACAGCCTGGTTGATTCGGCAGCGGTTTTATTGGCCTGGTCTTGACCGAGATGTCAAGGCTTTTGTGAAGAGGTGCAGGTTGTGTCAAGAGTCGAAGGGGACAGACACGAACCAAGGTATGTACACGCCTTTACCTATCCCAGAGGCACCATGGCGAGATGTTTCTATGGACTTTGTTGTAGGATTGCCACGGACAGCAAGGGGACTGGATTCGATTATGGTGATTGTGGATCGGTTCAGTAAGGTGGCGTGTTTCTTGCCATGCAAAACCACTTTTGATGCGTCAAAGGTTGCTGACTTATATTTTGCTTCAGTGGTTCGACATTTTGGTATACCGGCATCCATAGTGTCAGACAGGGACAGCAAGTTTATGGGACACTTCTGGCGAGAGCTGTGGAAGAAGTTGGGCACAAAGTTGAAATTCAGCAGTCCTTATCATCCTCAGACGGATGGACAGACTGAAGTTGTCAACCGTAGCTTGGGTAATCTGTTGCGGGCAAATGTGCATGAATTCAGGAGCTGGGATTTGTGTTTGCCGAAGATTGAGTTTGAGTTCAACTCTTCAGTGAACCGTTCTACAGGGTTTGCTCCGTTTCAGATACTGTTTGGGTTCTTGCCAAGAGGTCCTTTGGATGTTCTGCCAGTTGAGTCGCCAGAGAAGATGAGTCAGAAGGTTGAAGATAGAGTGTCTGACTTGCAGGAGATACATGCGACTGTTAGAGCCAAATTGGAGCAGACTTACGCCAATACAAGGCGAAAGCTGATCAGCAGCGTCGGCAACAGTCCTTTGAAGTGGGCGATTTGGTATGGGTTTACTTACCGAGGGAGCGGTATCCACAGGGAGCTTTAACGAAGCTCAAGCCGAAGAAGATAGGTCCATGCCAGGTATTGGAGAAATTTGGTGACAATGCCTATCGGGTTGAGTTACCAGATGATGTCTTCATTTCGGATGTGTTCAACATTCGGCATCTGACCCCTTATGCAGGAGAGAATTCGAGCTTGAGGTCAAGCTTTTCAGAGGAAGGGGAGAGTGATGAGGACATCAGTTCAGACCAGAGTTCGGGTCAGTCGAACCAGTCCTTGGATGTTCCTGTACCAGCAACCCAGAGTCAGCAGGCCACGTCAGGGAAGACCACACCAGATAATCTACGAAGGTCCAAGAGGTTGCAGAACAAACGGGCTTGAAATTTTATGTGTCGGACTGGGCCCAAACTTGGCTGGTCACATGGAAACGGACTGCTGATTCAAAGTCATTGCCGTTGGCATGAGCTGCTGTGGATTTTGGCCATCCGGGCTCGTCTGATAGGAGTTTTGGGCCTGTTTTCGTTTTTAATGGCATAGTTGTAATTTTTCTGAACTTATGATGTTAGGGTTTTCTCTCTTATTTAAGTTGGTTTTGGGCGGCCGTCAGAGGCAGAGAAGAAAGACGCTGTTTTAGATTTCCTTTTTTTTTCTCTTGAATGGAGATGAATGTTTTCTTTTTTTTCTGATTCAAAACAATTGAATTGAAAATTCAATTGCTCTTCCTTTAAATTTCGGATTGTGAGTGATCAAAATTCGAAATTTTCCCCTTTTCTTGTCAAGATTCGAACCAAACCTGGACGAATTCTTTTCTCGCAGATTAGATCGTTCTTGAGTTGCAGGCATTTTGAATATCGCCCTGCATCACGCCCGCTGCCGCCTTCGCCTTGTCCTCGGCCTCCTTTATTTGCCTGTCATAGTCGGCACTCACCGACTTCAAGGACCTCTCAGCGGCCTCTACCCGGGCTTGGGCTTCCTTGGCTTCTTCCCGAGCCCCCTTGGCCTCCTCCTGGACCTCTCGCACGAGGGTCTTCCCCCGCATGGATGACCTCCCTGGAGGCCGCCATGGAGTTTGCAAGCTGCATGCAAGCTTCATGTTAGAAAGAGGAAAAGAAGAAAAGAAAAGAAAATTCTAAAAGCAAGATGCTGTGGAACTAACTTTAATGAGAGCCGCATAAGACTCTCGGAAGAACGTAGCTGCTTTCAAATGGCTAAGCTCTTCCCGGACCTCGGGCACAAGGACTGGAGAGATGAGCTGCTCCGCCCGGCGCAAGTCATTCAAAATGGAGTCCCAGGCGGGCCTTGCCCTGACTCCACTCCTTTCGGCGGTCTCTGCGGTTCCAGACTCGGCGTGAGGAGGGATGCTGGTTGGTGTTGGCTTGGGGGGAGGATTTGCTGCCCCCGACGGTCCTTCACCCCAATCTCTCGCTGGCTCGGCGGGGTTAGTTTGATGAGAGCTGGGGGCTCCTCTGCTGCCGCCGGTTCCTCTGTGACCGGCCCCTCCGTTGCTGCCTCCTCGGCCACCACCCTATTAGGCGGACTCTCGACCGTCAGATCAATCTCCGGGGAGTCGGGGGACCTTGCTGCATGGGTGGCGGGGACACCCGCACTGTTGGGCGCTTTGGGGCCGGCGCTTGCTGCCCCTCGTTCGACCTCTCCAGTTCCCTCTTCCTCTTGGCGGCAGCCCTCTTAAGCTTGGAGGTCGAGATCCTCATGGCTGCACAGTGTCAATCCGAGTTAAGAGAGAGAGAGAGAGAGAGAGAGGAAAGCTATTTGACTAAGTATGGGAGTGCCTGTTACTCACCGCGGTGGGGTAAGGCCCGCCAACTGGAAGTTCTCCTATGAGAGAAGCAGTTGGTACTGAGGGATATCAGCGTTCAACATCTGCTGTAGCACATCTCTATCTCCAGGGAGCACTGTGGAGTTTAAGTTACCTCGGATGTCGAGGTCCCCCCACCGGGGCCTAACTTGATCAAGACTGGCAAAGAAAAATCGGGATTTCCATCCCTTGACAGAAGAAGGAAGAAGAAATTTAAGGGCTCGGTTAGGCCGAGGCTGAAAGAGCCACCAACCCTTCTGAGCCCAGAGAATATAAAAGGCTCGGAAGAGAGAAATTCTAGGAGTGATATGGAGATAGTGACAGAGAATAGCAAAGCCACTGATGGTCCAAAGAGAATTCGGGACCAACTGGGAAGGAGTCAAAGAATAATAGTCAAGGAGGTTAGTAAAGAAAGGAGGAAAGGCGGACGAAGGCCCGCCTTTATGGACATTTCATAAATGGCCACTCGGCTGGGTCGGAAAGAGATCACCCTATCATCGGTAGTCGGAAGGAAGAGCCCGACGTCTCGGGGAATTTGGTAATGAGCCCGGATATTTGCCAAGTCCTGGCCCGTCACCGTGGAGGCTACCCCTTCCGAGGACTTCGCCTCCACCCTCGAAGAGGTGCCGGCCGCTGCCCGGCGCCCTCTCGGGGGGGCCCTGCTGGTCACCATCGGGTGTCTCCCTAAAGGAGCCCCACCGGCGACCTGCCGCCAGGCCAAAGGAACGTTATCCTCCGAATCAGTGCCCTCCGGATTGGAGGGCCAATCGTTGGAGGGAGAACGAGGAAGGGGAGAGGAAGTGGCCTGAGGCCCCTCCGAAGAACGATTCTTCGAATCATTCTTTGCACTCCAGTCCCGATAACTCATGGTTGAGAGAAGAAACAAGAAGGTCTGGAAGAGAAAAAGCTAACCTGGGTATGAAGATGATAGATGCAGAACTCTCGGGTTGCAAAGGGCAGAAGAAGGCTACAGAGGAAGAAGACAACATGAGCGATGTGGTCAAGTCCCGTCGCATCTGGGTTTTTATTAAGTTTCAAATCATCTCGCCTTGTCCTGCCTGCCATGTGGATCATCACCATAAGCCGAGCTGCCTCGACGAACGCCCAACGTGCGATGCGAATCATTTACAACCAGTTATGGTGCGCCGCTGATGTCACTGTCATGATGGCAATGATAGCTGCCGTTCTTCACAGAACTAAAAAGGACACCCCTTATCTCGAGGGTGATCGGGTGGACAGTAGCAACTGTCCCCTCATGTTCCCAAGGTCACCCGCGCTAAGTAACTGTGGCGCCCGGTGACATGTGCTCATGGGCGGTTGGCAACGGCCAGTGATCAGCCACTAGAAGGGTGAAACCCCTTTCACTCCGCTAGGAGGGACTTGCTCCGTCTCAGGGGTGAGGGGGCATCTGATGTGGCTGATCCGACGCTGCTGGAGTTAACAGAGGAAAACTAACGGTCTCTCCCTTCAACCCTGAGTCCCCTTTTTACCCCCGGGGTCCCACCTCAGCCTCCGGCGTCTGTTGACCTTGTCCGGTCGCGGATGCTTCACCTCAGCAGGACGTAGGTGGGTCAGTTTGTCAAGTTTGACAAAACGTCCGATACCTCGTCAGACACTCAATGAAGACTCGCTCTCCACATCCCCAAGATCTCTAGGAGACCTCGGACCTTCGTGAACAGCATTCCCGGACCCCGAGACCTCGGACCTCCGTGGACAGTACTTTCGGACCCCGAGACCTCGGACCTCCGTGGACAGTACTTTCGGACCCCGAGACCTCGGACCTCCATGGACAGTACTCCCGGACCCCGAGACCTCGGACCTCCATGGACAGTACTCCCGGACCCCGAGACCTCGGACCTCCGTGGATAGTACTCCCGGACCACGAGACCTCGGACCTCCGTGAACAGTACTCCCGGACCCCGAGACCTCGGACCTCCGTGAATAGTACTCCCGGACCCCGAGACCTCAGACCTCCATGAACAGTACTCCCGGACCCCGAGACCTCGGACCTCCGTGAACAATACTCCCGGACCCCAAGACCTTAGACCTTCGTGAACAGTACTCCTGAGCCACCTGGCAAGCCCATGTGAGCTACCATACTTCTGTAACCATATGAGGCCATACTTCATAACGGCGTATGGTCATCGCACGTCTACATCTACGCACAGCCATGCCCCGTTACAGCGCATGATTCACCACCTACCCACCACTATGCGCGGTCACATCCTACGACGGCGCGCATCTGGTGCAACCATGGCTACCGGACACCTGTGAAGCCGTACTGGCAGGTAGTGCGGGACGCCTTCGGCACGTACGGTGATGGGTACGACCCGTCACTGTCAACCTTACCTTTCTGTCCGATAGAGTGTCAGGATATCTCGAAATTAACAGTATTCTGGAACAGAGAGGTGGACTTTCGAACATGTATAAAAGCATGCATCTTCATGGAAAGTAAGTATTCTGAACTCTGGTTTTCTAGCCTCTTCTTCTTGCTAGCTAAACCATAACTTTCTAGCTTTCTCTGCTAGATAGTTCTTGTCTGTTCTCGGGTGACTAACTCGAGCGTCGGAGGGTCCCCACCGGATCTCCCGGTCTCAGGGGACTTGCCTTGCAGGAGTCCAACGAAGAGGACGTCCGTCTTCCCGGCGTTCGAGGACGGTGACTTGGCGTCAACAATATCAATTAGGTAGGTTAATAGATAAGTTAATGGCAGCACAAAAATGATAAAACAATATTTCAAATCCATGTGATTCGTTTACTTTAGTGTAGAAATAAAAATGCTTCAATGTATCAATAATAGCTTTGAATTATTGGAGCACTCATTTTTGCTATAAAATTTAGGCTTCCTTTGTTGACTTTTTATGGGAGCCCATGCTAGAGTATGTTTAATTCTCATAGTTATACACTAAGAAGATCTTAAGTATTTAAATAGGATCAAGAAACCAAATAACACCTTGCTGGCTAGTCTTCTTAGTGCAGTCTTGAATTGCTATAAATAATATCAGAATGGACTCAACTCATGGCTCATGTGGACTAGAGCATAACACATATGGACTACATGTATTTGTGATTATATTTGATTGTGTTTGAACTTAGATTTAGACCTTTAGCTTGACGAAAATATCATGACTTAAATAGGAAGAGTATATGAAAACTCATGTTAGCAAGTGTTTGATTTTACATTGACTATACGTTGAAAAGATCCTAAGTAGTTGTATAAGGTTACTTAGTCTAAATAATACTTTCTTTGCTATATATTGAAGAGATATTAAGTACTTATATAGTATCAAGAAGTTTAAATAATACCTTTCTGCTTTAAAATTTATCTTTATAAATTATTTATCAACGCCTTTCTCTTTACTATTAATTGACATGCTTTGATTGTTTAGAAAAATATGTATAAGCATGTTTCTTATATCCAAAATTATATGCATTATTTTTGTCCACTATTTTTACTAAATAATTATCATGCAATTTGCATATTTTGGTGATAAATGAGGGTAGCAAACTTGAAATGCCTACAAATTAGCTTGTAAAATGGGGGAAAAAAGGGTGGTTTGGGCGAGAGAGTTATCCATGACCATCTTAATTAGATTGGTTTGGATTGGCTGATTGTCCCTTATACTTGGTAAATCAATATGGGTCAGATAAGCTTGTAAAATCCTACTCTAGGTCTATTATGATGGACCATAAGTCACCTAAGATTTGATTGGAGTGACAACTATGACATTTGATATGGCTGATCCAACGCCGTTAGAGAACCGTGAAGGAAGCTGATAGAGCCCCGCTTCGACCTCCAAGGCCCACCTTGACCTCCTGGTCCATCAACATCCTACCCCGAGACCCCTTTCAGGCTCAGACATATGAACAGTGTTCGGGGTCGGCCATGTATGAACAATGCCTGGGGTCGGCCATGTATGAACAGTGTTCGGGGTCGGCCATGTATGAACAGTGTTCGGGGTCGGCCATGTATGAACAGTGTTCGGGGTCGGCCATATGAACAGTGTTCGGGGTCGGCCATATGAACAGTGCCTGGGGTCGGCCATATATGAACAGCGCCTGGGGTCGGCCATATATAAACAGTGTTCGGGGTCGGCCATATGAACAGTGTTCGGGGTCGGCCATATGAACAGTGCCTGGGGTCGGCCATGTATGAACAGTGCCCAGGGTCGGCCATGTATGAACAATGCCCGGGGTCGGCCATGTATGAACAGTGCCCGGGTCGGCCATGTATGAACAGTGCCCAGGGTCGGCCATGTATGAACAGTGCCCGGGGTCGGCCATATATGAACAGTGCCCGGGGTCGGCCATGTATGAACAGTGCCCGGGGTCGGCCATATATGAACAGTGCCCGGGGTCGGCCATGTATGAACAGTGCCTGGGGTCGGCCATGTATAAACAGTGCCGGGGGTCGGCCATGTATGAACAGTGCCTGGGGTCGGCCATATATGAACAGCGCCGGGGGTCGGCCATGCATGAACAGTGCCTGGGGTCGGCCATCAGTGTTCGGGGTCGGCCATATGAACAGTGTTCGGGGTCGGCCATATGAACAGTGCCTGGGGTCGGCCATGTATGAACAGTGCCCGGGGTCGGCCATGTATGAACAGTGCCCGGGGTCGGCCATATATGAACAGTGCCCGGGGTCGGCCATGTATGAACAGTGCCCGGGGTCGGCCATGTATGAACAGTGCCTGGGGTCGGCCATATATAAACAGTGCCGGGGGTCGGCCATGTATGAACAGTGCCTGGGGTCGGCCATATATGAACAGTCGGCCATGCATGAACAGTGCCTGGGGTCGGCCATATATAAACAGTGTTCGGGGTCGGCCATATGAACAGTGTTCGGGGTCGGCCATATGAACAGTGCCTAGGGTCGGCCATGTATGAACAGTGCCCGGGGTCGGCCATGTATGAACAGTGCCCGGGGTCGGCCATGTATGAACAGTGCCCGGGGTCGGCCATGTATGAACAGTGCCTGGGGTCGGCCATGTATGAACAGTGCCGGGGGTCGGCCATGTATGAACAGTGTTCGGGGTCGGCCATATGAACAGTGTTCGGGTCGGCCATATGAACAGTGCCTGGGGTCGGCCATATATGAACAGCGCCGGGGGTCGGCCATGTATGAACAGTGTTCGGGGTCGGCCATATGAACAGTATATATATGAACAGTGCCCGGGGTCGGCCATATATGAACAGTCGGCCATGCATGAACAGTGCCTGGGGTCGGCCATGTATATGAACAGTGTTCGGGGTCGGCCATGTATGAACAGTGCCCGGGGTCGGCCATGTATGAACAGTGCCGGGGTCGGCCATATATGAACAGTGCCCGGGGTCGGCCATGTATGAACAGTGCCTGGGGTCGGCCAGTGCATGTATGAACAGTGCCTGGGGTCGGCCATATATGAACAGTCGGCCATGATGAACAGTGCCTGGGGTCGGCCATAGTATATGAACAGTGTTCGGGGTCGGCCATATGAACAGTGCCTGGGGTCGGCCATGTATGAACAGTGCCCGGGGTCGGCCATGTATGAACAGTGCCCGGGGTCGGCCATATATGAACAGTGCCCGGGGTCGGCCATGTATGAACAGTGCCCGGGGTCGGCCATGTATGAACAGTGCCTGGGGTCGGCCATCAGTGCCGGGGGTCGGCCATGTATGAACAGTGCCTGGGGTCGGCCATATATGAACAGTCGGCCATGCATGAACAGTGCCTGGGGTCGGCCATGTGTTCGGGGTCGGCCATATGAACAGTGTTCGGGGTCGGCCATATGAACAGTGCCTCGGCCATGTATGAACAGTGCCCGGGGTCGGCCATGTATGAACAGTGCCCGGGGTCGGCCATGTATGAACAGTGCCCGGGGTCGGCCATGTATGAACAGTGCCTGGGGTCGGCCATGTATGAACAGTGCCGGGGGTCGGCCATGTATGAACAGTGTTCGGGGTCGGCCATATGAACAGTGTTCGGGGTCGGCCATATGAACAGTGCCTGGGGTCGGCCATATATGAACAGCGCCGGGGGTCGGCCATGTATGAACAGTGTTCGGGGTCGGCCATATGAACAGTGTTCGGGGTCGCCATATGAACAGTGCCCGGGGTCGGCCATGTATGAACAGTGCCCGGGGTCGGCCATGTCGGCCATGATGAACAGTGCCTGGGGTCGGCCATGTATATGAACAGTGTTCGGGGTCGGCCATGTATGAACAGTGCCCGGGGTCGGCCATGTATGAACAGTGCCCGGGGTCGGCCATGTATGAACAGTGCCATGCAAGTGAACAGTGCCATGTGAACAGTGCATGCAAGTGAACAGTGCCATGCAAGAATGCAAAAAATGACATAGGGGACACGTCTGGCAAGCGCCGTAGCGGTTAGCCATACCCTGTAGCACCCCATGCTTCACGAACAGCAATTAATGCTCTGACTAGTGACAGCACCCCATGCTTAATGCTCTGACTAGTGACATGCTTCACGGACATCAGTTCCGACACTTCACCCATCAAAGTCATCATTATGGAGCCTCAACCACTCAAGCCAGACAAACTCTTAAGCGTCTATAAAATGGGTAAGAGGGACCCCTGACCAGGTAACACACTCATAACACTCCAAAAACGCCCACACAGAGGGAGCTCCTCTCAGGGCTCTCTCTCTCTTTTTCTCTTTCGAGCTTCCTCAAGCTCACGGCTGATGCCCAGACCACTGACTTGAGCGTCGGAGGGTCCCGCTGGGGCCCCCTCGGCCCCCGGGACTTGCTTGCAGGCGCGAGGAGCTTTTTTTTATATTGGACGCCACTATTAAGTAAGACATAGGTTTTTTTATCTAAATCTTTTCATCATAAATTTAATATATATATATACATACATATCTAATTTTATTTATGAATATCTTCATCTCATATTTAATATATAAGTATATATATATCTTATAAGTATCATATATGATGCATAACTATTATGGATTTCATTCATCATATTAAATGATATATATATATATATGGATATATATGTATAAAGATTTGCCGGGCAACCAATCAAAGATGACTTATGAGACATGAGATCTTCTACCTTGAGGGCTGGGCTTAATAGTTGGCTCTGCCATATAATGAAAAAAAGAGGTTTTTTTTTTATATTGGACGTTACTATTAAGTACTAGGTTTATTTTCTAAATCTTCAATAATTTAATATAATTATTCATAAATCAATTTTTTAGAATTCATATATATATATATATATATATATATATATATATATATATATATATATCCATTATATTAAAAGAGAATAATATAAAAATAGATATTTTTTTATTTATTATAAATTTATATATTTTTCAATTGCTATTTTGCCATCGACCTATGAAATACTATACTATCCTAAGATCACATGCAATCTTTTCTAATTATTTTCCCAATAGCAATTATATTTTTTTAAAAAGTATTAGACAATTTTTACTAGACAAATAATATGTGGCTTAGGTATATATCATATCTAAAAAGATATGATATAAAAAAAATATTTTATTAATATTCTAAATATTAGTATCATAAAAATGTTATCTTTTTTATTCCTTTAAATAGTCTACCCTGCATATAGGCCCTTCAATCTAATCCATCTTTCTTTTCCTTCAGATGGAAGAAAGCATACTTCTAATTTCTTCCTTTCATTTTGCTTTCTGCGGCTTTATATTAATCTCATCCTCTATTCTTTTAAGTACTCTATCTAGGTTAATAATAATTATATACTCTTACTTGGGTGATCCAAACAAGTATGCCTATTCTCAATCTGCTCAAGGTATGGCATTATCATCTATCTCATGTTCTTTTTTCTAAAAAAATAATATCATATTTCTTAGTTTTAATCAAATACTATAGAATAATATATATATATATATATATTATTTCTCTTATCAATGCATCAACATTTGTGCACTGTATGGGCATATACCTAGAATATAATGTTGTAAAGCTAGAGCAAAGCTTCTATTGTGTAATGCTATATTAAATAATTTTAGGAATAAATACATTTCATCTATGTAATGTAGATTCTAATTTCTTTTAGCTCACATGTGTTTGAAAAGCATCACTTAACTCACCTAAGATAAGGTTTTGTTCATGTCTGTTAATTTTCATTACTAACTTCGAGGCTCAAAATATATACAACTATCACTTTTTTTTCATTCGAGGAACAAAATCCTCTCAAGTTGAATGAAACCCTTTGTCCCTATGAGTAAGTATATCCTTTTCATTTTTGAAGCAATTTTTCTTCTCGTTTTAAGAAATCAAGGCTTCTTTGCTTGAGTTGAAACTTTTGATTGTCCTCCTACCGATGGAGGGAATGATGGATGAATAGAGGGAGTCTGTGGGCTAAGTTGGAGAATGTATCTAAAGGTAGCATCCACATCTAGTACATGATTCTTAAGAAACATACTTTGAGGGATTTATTAAGAGATTGTGGCAGTAGAACCTAATTTGAGAATTCTAAGGACCTCTTGTGGGAGAAGCTGTAGAGGCATTAGAGAGGGGATTGGCCTAAATGCTATTGGGTTATTATCTAAAAGGATCCTAGGATTGAAAGAGATAAAACTTTGTTCGATGTCTTAACTATTACATGACATGCTTCATTGCTAAGCTTAGAAAGTACTTTCTTGAATCTTGAAACACTCTCTTTAGTCATGACATTAGATTTCTCTACGAAAGAAGGTATTCATGGGATTAAAAGGGAAGATCGAGGAATTGAGCTTTTCACAGCTATCCTATTAGCTAGTTCCACCCCCTCCATATCCAAACAATGTTTATAGAAGCCGCAAAACCCCCAAAACCTCAATACTTAATCCTAGACCATCTCTTAGGGTAAGTAACTCAGTACAAAGGTTGAAGAAAATAGAAAATTAAAGCAAACCAAGATAAGATTTTGATAAGTCCTCCATATGTTAAGTTCAAAATAAAAGGCAAATAGTAGCATTGGATTATTCACTTACAAATTAAATATAATTAAAAAATATAGAGACTTATTCCAAACAGCTTTAAATAAAACAAATAGATTCTAAAAGATGCAAGAATATAATGATTTTTTGAAGAAAATATTGCAAAAGTTATTTATCGAATCATTTTTTTTTAATCTTTTCACTGCATTCGTTTTTATCCATTTCCTCACATCATCTCGAACAGCTTAAGTCAGGATAACAAAGCTAATAGTTATGAATGAAACCTTACCTTTCGTGAGTTAAATTATATTTTTTAAGTCATCGATGGACTAAGTGAAATCGTGTTACACCTTAACAAGTAAAATATATTTTTTTATAATTTAAAATTTATTTAATAATATAGTGTATCATATATAGAGCTCCATATTGTTGTCTTTTTTTTTGATCCGTAACGAAGCAAGTGTAAGCTTCAATTTGATGAATTTGTTTGAATTGACACGTTTTTCTATACAATATTTTAGAATTCAAGCAGCACAATCTAAGCTGATGAACGCAAAAGTGAATCGGTATTTAATAAAATTATGATTATTATTTAAAGTTTTTATTTTTCATTCAAATAGAGTAATAATTTTAAAAATTCAAAGCATTATATACTTTGACATTTTTTTAAGATAAACAATAGCCCTGAGTAATGATATTATTTAATAATAATTAACTATAACAATCAGCATAGCAACTAGAAATAATAACATTGAAAGTAAGTTACTTCTGTTATTATAAAAAGTAATCATCTTATATTGATTATTTAAAGTTGCCAAAGTTATCATAATATTAACTAAATTTTATTTAACCATACAAAGAATAAATATATGAGGCTAAACCCTTCTATTTTAAGAAAAAAATTCATTTTTTTCAATTTACACTTTCAAATCAATTAAACTTTTTTAAAATTTAAAATTTAAAATATTTTATCAAATATATATTTGATTTATCTTATTCTTATTTTTAAGTTGAAAACTACTAAATTTAAATTTAAATTTAATGATATAAAATCGATAAAATAAATTTTTTTTTGGGTCTCATCGAGATTATTAGGGATATCTGGTCTATCTTGCAGGAGGTTGATAACTCCTAGATCCGTCATATTTATCGAGAAATCAATTCGGCGTAGACTGGGTGGTCACTTCAGTGGCCAGTATGGTGGTTCATGGTTTTGAAGGTCGGGTGATTTCTATCCTATTATTTGCAGCATATTTTGTACTCGGATCAATCTGGACTGCTTCGCACGAGACTTATGTGATCGTTCGTTGTAAAAAAAAAAAAAAAAAAAAACATCCGTACACATTTGGCTAGCGATAAAGCTTCGAAGGCATTGAGATTCTCAGTCCGGAGATCATTATATGAATGGTCAAGATATAAGAGACTCCTCAGTTCTCGGAAGATCCTGACCCTCCAACCAACTTAACGCCGCCACGCAACTGGGCCAAACGTAGCCCACACTTCTTGATTTTTTTTCCTCTCCGACCCCTTGAGTGTTGTTAGTCGGGCAACGAGAGCTATTGGGCTTGAACAAAGCAGCAGCGCTCCCTCAGGACGCTATCCGTCGCGCCCTCCTCCCATCCCTTCCGCTCGGCTGGTCACCCCTTCGGATATGGCTTCCTCCTCTCTAATGGCGGCACTCACCCACATCTGTCCTTCGAGCCATAGGGTTCAAGACCAACGCTCCTCGAGTGCTCCCTCGAACGTTCTCCTCGCCCACCCCTCCACCCGTTTCAGAACATCCCCCAGATTGCATTCGAGCCACCGACGATCCCTCTGCCCCGCGCAACGGTAATTTCTTCTTCGAGATCTTTCTATGTTCATCGATTTTTGGGCTTGTTCACAAAATTTGGTCCTCCTCACGGTCTCGTTGCTTTTTCTGCAATAGTTTATTGGGCGCTAGAATTGGAAGTGCACGAACTGATTTTAGGATAAGAGAGATAGGTTTTGTGTTTCAAGAACGGACCTATACCTCGGAAATTATTTTTTCTTTTATTTTCCTTTTCAAGCATGGATTTCAAGTCCGGATTAGATTTTTTTTCCCCTATTATTTCGAGAAAAGTTTTTTGGTAGCTTTTATTTGGCACGTCCGAACAATTCACAGGTATTAGGAATTTGTGTCATTTTTTTCTATTTAAGAAGAAGCTGCAGATATTGATTCTCTGTTTGCTTCACCTCATATCTTTTTTCTATTTAAGAAGAAGTTGTAGATATTGATTCTCTGTTTGCTTCACCTCATGTCTATTCTTGTGGACTGTGTGAGAGTGGCTTACTTCATGCTATCCAAATTAAGGCTGATGATATTTAAGAATTATTTGGAGTGTAAAATATCTAATTTTTGGACAAGACCGGAGAATTCATGAAAAGTCTGAAATAATTCAAAATATGAAAAATAAAGAAAGTCAAATTATTAATAGGCTCATGTGGTATTGACGTGGAAAGGGGCATGTGAGAATTGGCAATGAAGCATAGGAGTGAAGGAAACACCAACAATTGATCCATCCTAAATGAGTGTTACTTGATAAAGTTACAAGTAGTTTGTGAGTAATTATAAAATCCGTAAATGGTTGCATTAATCTTGTTTAATTCTGCTGTAATAGTGTAAATTAGAAAATCATTTGCATTCCAATGAAAAGACATGTACTAACTAATGGATTTTTCAAAGCTTCAGAGAAAATTCTTATATGGTGACTAATCTAGTAAAAGTTGAGACAAGGGGATTGCATGTGTGTAAAAGCTTGATAGGTGCTGACTTATATGAGAAATTAAACATATCTATATGAAGCAAATGTAATCAGCAGGTATATGTTCTAATCTTGGTACAATCAAGCAGATTACATTTGTTTAGCTAACATGTCTCTTAAGATCAGGGTGGACCATTAACCTTGTTTTTGTGAAAATACCACCCACAGATGATGCAGTGGCCATAGCTGGAGAAAGGACATAGCAGGATGGATAGCATTACAACAGTGATATGAGAAGAACCTAGGATGCTTAAGGATGTTAACTGAACAAAATGAATGGGTTCACAAGCAGATATAGACACTTACACAGTTGACAATAGAAGTAACAGGACAATGTGGGTAACAAACCATGTAACTTTAATGTGAAAGTGGGTGATTGGCTTTATGTTGACCAGCCCATGTCACCACTTCTTGAGCTTTCATTCTGCAGATTACCAGTTACAAGGCCTGGTTGAGGGTCCTTCACCTGCTGGTTGATTCTCTCCATATGGAGTATATGTTTACACTGGCTAGCAAGAGAAATTATAGTGGCAGATATAATTTAGAAACAACACTCTGGGAACCTTGGCTACAGTCTAAAAGCACCTTATCATAAAACTTAGTTCTGTTTGCCAAGTCTAAAACATAAGAGTCAATTGAAATCTGAATAAACTAGCAGGCTTAATCATGTTATGAATTGAGTAATTAAAAAAAAAAAGGATTCTGTTACTGATTGCATGTATGCAGGAAAACGTCAGAAAACTATTTGTTTGTCAATCTTGTATGACAGATACCATTAGGTTCCTTTTTCCATGTTGAATGATAACCAAAGACTTCATCACGCATGAATTATTTTAATTAGCTTTTTGAGAGTTTTTAGACCTTTCTTTGCAGGTTAGTTATTTTGATTAATTGCCCTTTAATAGATATTTCTTTGTAGGAGCTATCAGCTTCATTGATGGCCAAGGTTTGTTGAACTGGGTATTGGTACCGAATCAGGATCGAATTGGTTTGATTTGGGATGATATGTCCTTTTTTTAAATTTTTTTAAGTTTATTTTTTAATCTGGTATATGAGGTTAAAAACTTTCCGTGAGCTTTTATCCTCTCTCCTCTCTCTTATGTATATTCAAACTTATTTAAGTAATTGTTTTGCTTACTTAACATTTTTCATGAAAATAAGAGAGATACCTTCATTTAAATTCAATAAAAATATCAAAAAATTAAATTCTTTAAGAATAAAAACTTAACTCTCCCTATCAAGAATAAATTTATAGGATTTTAAAAATTTTGATTTAGCAAATATTAAGTTAGGATACTTTCACTTTGAATGAAAATCTTAAAACATTAATTTAATTTAGAAATGATGAAAAAATAAAATAACGAAAGCTTATCGTAAAATAATTTGTAAGATTTTGGTTAATGCTTGATCAAATTTATAGAGTCTCTCAACTTAGATGGGATCATAGTAATAGTGAACCTCACCTTAATTGATGAAAACTTGATTTATAGCTTATTAAAATAATAAAATTAAACTTGTCATAAAATTCTAAAGTTAAAATGCATTTCTTAGGGCCCAAATTATGATGTATGATTTTATTGTTCTAATGAGTTGTAAGTTAAGTCGGTATAAGTTAGTGTGATATTATTATGATTTTGTCTAAGTCTGAAAATCTTGTAATTTTAACTACTTATTGACAAAGCCTTATAAATTGTATATTAAGTTTTCTGACATTTTATTTTCTCATCATTTTTAATTTATATTAATTTTTTGAGATTTTTATTTGGAGTGAAAATCCTTTAACTTGATATTTGTTAAATCGGAATTTTGTTGAAATTCTTTGAATTTGTCCTTGAGGGAGAGTGTTGACTTTTTATTCTTAAGAAATTTTATTTTTTTGATATTTTGTTTGAATTCGAATGGAAGTATTTCCCTTATTTATGAGAATCTTAAGTAAATTGAAAGAAAAAAAAGGAAAGAAGAGAGAGGATGCAATAAGAGAGAAGAGAGAGGATGGGAGCTCATGATAGGCTCTCAGCCTCTCTCTTTTTTAAGTGATCTCACAAGAGCCTACATTCCATCCAGACCACTCCCCAAGTCATTCCATACCTAAACTAGATGGTTCAGTATGGTTCGGATTAGTTTGCAGGCAAACCAAATTGAATGTTGTTTTCAAATTAGTTTCTGGCTGGTTCGGCTCAGATCGTTTGGTTTGGTCTGGTTCGCCAACCTTGCTTATGGCAAACTTTCTTGCAAACTGGCTTAATGCCAATTTCTTTTTCTTTCTTGCTCAGAGTTGCAACATACAAAATAAAATAATGCCTCAAAATTTTTCATTGCATGCACTTACCCTCCCATATGTGATGTTTGCTGTTCATAACTGTATGATATAGTCATGCATGCAAATGCCTAAATGCACTTACATTTATACTAGCTGAGAATCAACATGTTTAATCCATCATTTAACACAGTTGTTATTCTTTCACATTTCCATGGCTGAAGCTGGCTTTATGTTGGTGTGAAAGACAAACTACAAGCTAACACAAGACTGTTTGCGTCTCCAAAGCACTATATTCACAAGATCAGAGAAACACATGCTTTGAGGCTTTCTCCAGAGCAGCATGGTTGTTCTTCTTGCTTCCGGAGCCACAATAGATGGAGGGGTTACATTAAAAGACATGCACCAGGAGTCTTTCTTGACAAGTCAAGTCTCCCATTTCAAAAACATTTATCTAGTAGCGGCACTGTAAGTTCATTCTTTCCAGCCCTTTTTTAGTTTTTACCTGCCATAATCAAAACATCCTCTTGATGTTCATGATCTAGCTTGCTGTTCTTTTCATTCCTAATGATGTAATTAATAATGATACTTTAGGTCTTTTGATCATAGCTGGTGGTTGAGCTTTAAGTTTCTTGCTAAGGGATCTAGTCAGAAAAAGAAAGAAAAAGAAAAAACTTTGAGAAAAAAGGTAACAATCAGGAGAGAAACCTGTTTTGGAGATGAACAATTTTATTGTCTATTCAAAAATTTTCGATAATTATGGAATGATGTGATTTTTAGTCTATTGTGATGTAACTACCAAAAGCACTAGATGTGCTCACATTTATAGTTTTCCAGAATTTGGCGAATTTTTTAACTGCTATGGATTGTGCATTGCTCGCTCATTGGCTGAAAATTTTAAGAATGAACTCCCAATAACAATATGTTTCTGTTCAATAATTATGGTTAAATGTTTTGAAAATTTTCAATTGTAGTTATCAAACAAACAATGGGAGTCACATATTCTTGTGTTTATATATTTTTAAATCAAAACCATAGACACCCCATCCTCCTTATCCTTTTTCCAATGCTTTACAAATGCCATTAACATTCATTGTGTTTATATATTTTTAAATCATAACTGAGGCGTAGATGGGAAAGGTCTCACCAAGTGTCAGGGTGGTGCCAGAAAAATGAAAAGAGACTACAGGAAAAGACTATGCTTGTGTTCTTTCACAGAAAATTTGTGAAGAATGTATTCTTCTGATAAAATTTTTCAATGAGGATTAATTATTATCTGAGGAACCCATTAGATTGATTTTATATCAGTCGCTTCTACACAAACTCCAAATTGGATTTGACATCCTTGCTGTACCTAATCAAAGGTTTTAGCTGCTTCTTTAATCATCGAGATCTCTGCTGTGTTCTTAGTATGCTCACATGCTCTCGTTCCAGTTTGATCTAATTTAAAGGCCAGGCTTGCAAACCTTAGGAATTGAAAGTGTAATTTGGGAGGTTTCTTAGATGGAACTATTAATCATATTTTATAGAGTAGACTTGAATGTGGGCAGATTTCAGATTTTATGGGATGTTTGATAAAGATTTAAGATTGAATGAGTGTTATTTTCAATAAAATTTCAGAAGATATAGCAGATGCCTAATGCAAGTTAGTTAAATAGAAGATGAAGGGATGAATCAAGAAAAGAAGGTAGTTTTTAGAGCTGATCGATCTCCATATTTGATTCATACATGCAACAACCCAGAAACTCATGCAAAAGAAAAGGCCAGAAGGTATATTTTAGATTCCTTGGCCCTGTATAAGCATCTAAGATCTTTCTAGTATACAATTGACATGGGATGAAACACATGCTTGCATGAGTCCTCACATACTCCTTTTGTTTAAGCCTTGGCATCCTTGCCAAGCTAATGGCTTGGATTCAATTAAATCACATTATAAATACAATCAAACCTAATCATAAATACTATTTTTAGTCCATGGTCATCCCTACAAGCACCTGTGTTGCAGTTTCCCCTGGTCACACATAGGTCATGGGTAGGTCTACTCTAATAGCACCTGTAACGACCAAGATCTCATGTAAATAAGCTAATCATAAGATATAATTTGGGTTCCTTAGCCCTTTATAAATATTCAAGATACCCCCAATGAATAACTGATGTGGAACTAAATATATGTCTGCACGAGCCCTCACAATCTAATATAAATATTTATAAAGAGCAAGAAAAGATGAAGAAAGGAGAAATGGGATAGTCATTTCAAGATTTGAGTGAAGAATTAATAGAGAAGGCATAAGAGGAAGAAGGAAAAGTCGGTCCAAGCTTTGGATTAGAAAGCTAGAGGGTTGACTTGAGGTTGAAAGCTTATTGTAAGAGCATGTCAAATCATGAAATAGATCCAAATTGAATATTCATGAATGTTAGAGTCTATTTCTTCCTTTCACATCAAATGTGGCTCAAATTGGAATGCTTGGCAAATGAAAATCCATAAAACCAACCCCATATATTTTCTACCAAAAAAGAAAAAAAAGCCAAATTCATATAGCTGGGATAAGGCTGCATGGCTATGATGTTTATACATAGGAGAAAAAAGGAAGGAGAATAATGGTAGAATAATGAAACATGAAAAATAAAATAATCTGAGAGTGGTTGGAATTGGGTTGGGTGGCTTTATTTTGATATTATAACTTTTCTGAATTGTGAGGGTATGGACGCATGAAAAGGAAGCTTTAGGCTTGCTGCTATGAGATAATTTCAAGCAAGGTTTGTTATACCAAGGTGTTGCTGCCAAATCACTTCTAGAGAGCGCCGGATGAGAAGAGAGCTTCGCAGGTCTTCAGAGAGATGATATGACTGCTTTCTCTAGCCGGAAACCTGCAACAAAAGTTTCGGACCGATGGTTCCGGTGGGGATCCTACGACGCTCTAGTTAGTGGTCTGGAGAACAACAATAGAGATTGAGTAGTAGATAATGAACTCTCCCCCTTTCTCGTTGTGAGTGAAGGTTCTTATACCTGTTCGGAGGTCCCTCTTACCCTTGGTGGATGACCGTTGAATCACGTCGTCCGTCAGGAGCGGCGCCGTAAGTGGTAGGTGGGCGCATTGCTGCTAGACGTGTACCGTAAATAACGGTAACTGCCCGTGATCTTAGAGATACTGGGTTAGTGGGCCACGTGGCAGCTTTGGGCACTTGCTAGGCGGCTGGAAACTAAGTTCGAGGTTAGTTCCGAGGCCGAAGTTAGAGGCCAAGAGCAGGTCTGAGGCCGAGGCTAGGCTCGAGGTCGAGGTTGAAGCTGAAGTTGAACTCGAGACCGAGGCCAGGTTCGAGGCCGAAATCGAAGCCATGCTTGAGGCCGAGGCCGAGACCGAAGCCGGGCTCGAGGCCGAGGTTGAAGCTGAAGTTGCACTCGAGGCCGAGGCCGAGGCCAGGTCCGAGGCCGAAACTGAAGCCATGCTCGAGGCCGAGGCCGAGCTTGAGGCCAAGGCTAGGCTCGAGGCCGAGGTTGAAGCTGAAGTTGAACTCGAAGCCGAGGCCAAGTCCGAGGCCGAAATCGAAGCCATGCTCGAGGCCGAGGCCGAGGCCGAGGCTGAGGCTAGGTCTGAGGCTAAAGTAAACTCCAAGGACGGGGCCAGCTGCCATATTCTTGCTCGGCTTCGAAAATTGTGCAGTCTGTTAATCCGTTGCCGTGGAGCGTGATCAGCCACATCACAAGGAACTTGAACTAAGCCTCCTAGGCTTTTAGGTTCCAAGTAAACATATAATGCAGTGATTGCTTCTACATATAATCTTCAGATATTGCTGTTAGTGAAGGAAATTTGTGTTTTCTATTCTAAGTTCTATTTTCTAACAAATACTAGCCTTTTGTTTTTTTAAAAAGTTATGAAGCATCTTTGACTAGAAATTTGACTTTTCTAGTAGCCTAGAAGGATAGTCATGTCCTATAATACTATGGACATAAATAATTAGTGGAAAGCCCATAATTGCCTCATTGAGTTGGAGAAATTAGCCATTATGCTTGTTCTTGACTTTTGAAGTGTCTTAAAGCGATATAGTTTGGCAAGGTTTTAAATCATGAGGGATAGAGACATTTAGGTTTCTCCATGGAATGGAATGCACTGTTCTTCTACTTTTTTAGCGACACTTGAGATAAGGAATGCTAAGGACATGTCAATTGGGATGTTGGGACGATGATGGAACAGTCCTATCTTGACATGAGACAATAACCCGTTCTAACATTCTAAAGGATATACTGCATGGATTTTCATGAAAACTGAACGTGTTACTAAATGCAACCTAATTTCTGACATAAATAAAATCCTTGTCTGAAATTTTGTTTGTAGCATGATTGTTATCCTAAATGAAATTTTAATTATGTCATACACCAACCATGTAATTCATTTTCTAATCCAAACGATTGAAGTCATGGCACAACCCATTCTCCTTTCAGTGAGGATTAAATGATGATGCATTATAGCTTTGAGAGAGACCTTGGTTTGCTATTCATTAACATGGGACATCCAACTATTAATTAGACAACTTCATATACGTGTGGACTTCCAAATTTGCTATCTAATAATTGTTTCAAAATTAATTTATCTATAAAGTAATATTATGCTCCTCTTACATAGCTTAATCATTGGCCTAGGATCTGGTGGCATAGTGTATGTATTTGCTAATGTACTTGTTCGATTTCTTGGTTAAAGCATGGTATGCGTACCAGCACGTGCTGCTCTGTATTGGGTGTATTATACCATATCAGAATCAAACTGAGACTTGGTTCTGGTGCATACCAGGTTTCAATATGCTAATTGACCTGTGTACTAAATATATCAACATTGTACCAATGTAGTATTGGAAGAGAGTTCAGTACCAAGACAACGAATCTTGAGATAAAGATGTATTTTACCAATGCCCGTGATCCACTTTTTTAGGGAGTATCATTGTAAACACAGCAAAAGTAAATAAATATATCAGAGAAGATTCTTCAGATTTTTTAGAAAAGGTTTTGGTGATAACAATGTAGCCATAATCTGAAATGATTGGTGGATTAGGATTCAAATGCTGAATGCACCGCTGGCTATGACTTGATGGTTACAACTGCTCAGGAAATTTATCTTGTTATAGTGAATGCCTTTGATAATTCATTTGGCGGGGCTTCATCAAAGTTGTACTCATGAGCCTCTTACTATGTTTTGTTAACGACCAAGAAGAGAAGCATGTCTGTGCAATTGAGTGAGTTACTGTATCATTTTTTTCTTTTGGTTTTGTTCCTGTTAACCAAAAAAGGGCTTCATTATGGTTCATCAGTAGGGTTCACAAACTGTTCTCTGAAATGTTTCATGGTCTTCGATAGAATATTTTATTAATTACTGTGGACCACTATTGGCTTTATGTCTTTTCGATCAACCCTTTTTTCCTTACTTCATTTGAGGACATGTTAATTTTTGCTCTAAACAGAGCCTTATATGCCTCCTGCAGATTCAAGATGGACTCTTCTGATGCTTTTGGTTTCCTTTATAATTCTTTAGACCCTGGGTACATATATCGTGAGCTTACTGTAGTTTGGATGCTTTTCAGGTGAAACCAACCCATATTCCATTTGCAGCTTTGGGCCCTGAGGAACCGCATGTAGCAAGCACAACTTGGTCAGATACAGTCCTTGAGAAACAAGGTTTTACCTTCTGGGATCCTGAGGTAGAAAAGGCAGAACTAGAAGGATTCTTAAGTTCTCCTCTTCCTTCTCATCCAAAGTTGCACCGAGGACAACTGAAAAATGGTCTCCGCTATCTTATTTTACCTAATAAAATCCCAGCAAACAGGTATTCCTGGAAAACGGTGTCACTGATGTTATAATTTTACTGGTCAGGACGTAAAGAAATCCAAACTACATATGACTATTCCAACACTATAATGATATTGGAGAATGTAAATTCTTCCTAAAACATCAATGAAAAACAAATAGTTTTGCATTTGTATTTCAACTCACTGTTATATCTGTTTTAGTTCTCCTATATCACTGTTATTGTTGTTGCTGTCATGTCTATCGTGAAGAAATATCATGTACTCAATTTTAGAATGCATTCCTCTATGGGGGCATTTAACTCGTGGAACCCTGAAAAGTTCCCAAGCATCCCAGGGGAATGTTTTATAATTCTCATGTTTGGTTCAGCAAACCCAACATCCACCTAGAAAAGGCAGAACTAGAAGGTTCTTAAGTTCTCCACTTCCTTCTCTTCCAAAATTGTGCTGAGGACAACTGAAGAATGGTCTCCGCTATCTTGTTTTACCTAATAAAATCCCAGCAAACAGGCATTCCTGGAAAACAGCATCACTGATGTTATAATTTTACTGGTCAGGACGTAGAGAAATCCAAACTACATATGGACTGTTCAAACACTACAACGATATTGTAGAATGTAAATTCTTCCTAAAACATCAATAAAAAGTAAATAGTTTTGCATTGTATTTCAACTCATCATTATATTTGCTTAGTTCTTGTCTATCACTGTTATTGTTGTTGCTGTTATGTCTATCGTGAAGAAGTATCATATACTCAATTTTAGAATGCATTCCTCTAAGGGGCGTTTAACTCGTAGAACCTTGAAAAGTTCTGAAGCATCATGTGGGAATGTTTTAGACTTCTCATGTTTGGTTCGACAAACTTGGACATCCATTTGGGTATTTGACATGCCTATAGAAATCACGTTACCACAAAACATGGTAATGTGATTACTCTCAAGGGGATGATAATGTGAGATTGACACTTAATGAGAATGTAACACAAATTTTTAGACAAAAAAAGCCCCTCAAGTAACTTATATATTATATGACTATAAATTAATTATACATAAAGATTTTTACGAAACATATGTATAATTAATATTATAAGGTTTTATATTTAATTATTAATTACATATTAAAATAAAAAATTATATATATAATAGTTAACTATTTAAATGCAATTATGTTTGTATAATTATGATAATTATTATATATTTTTATTCTAATATATTAATAAATTTTAATACCATGTAACATAATATATAATATAATATTAAAATTTTCATTTAGTTAATATAATTTAATAATATTATTAAATTATTATAATATTACATTACTATTATGTATTTATTTTATAATATATAAATAGTATATATTATAAATATAGATATTTTATATATAATATATATATTTTGCAATATTTAATTGTGTTAATAATTATGACATTATTTGTGATAATTATATTATAAATATTTAATTAGAATAATTATATTATATCTATAGTATATTCTATTGTTGTGTGTTAATTATATATTTTATATAATATTATTAATAATTTTAACATATATATAAAAATAGTATATTAGTTATTATATTTATATAATTCTATAATTTTTTTGTATAAATATAATAATATAATTAGTTATTATATATTTATTTAATTTATAATATTATTTTAAAAATATTGCTTTGCTTTGATTTCTTTTCAATTTGCGAGATAAGGATATTTTTGAAATTTTGATATATTTTTCAGTTGGATTGTTGGTAATCTAGTTTATCAGCCAAATATGTATATGCAAGATATCCTGCATTTTGCAGTTAGATTATTATACAAACCAAACATGGGTATTCTATATGCTTAGGCATTTAAAATCCAAGAATCATATTTCTAGTAATGTGATGCTATGATAAAATCTTTTAGTCCATGAACCAAACACCTCCTAATAGACATATCTTAGTTATGATACCGCCACCTATAATTGAATAGCAATTTGGGAGTTAGAAGACATTTTTAGTCATTAACTCTGAAAGAGTGATATTTTCATCTGGATATGATAATGTTAAACACAAGCTTGTGTGCCATATTGATAAAACAACAGCAACAACCTTAATCCTAAACTAGTTGAGGTTGGCTACATAAATCTTTTTTCTTCGTTTAGTTCTATTCTGAGTTATTTTTTTGTAAGAGACAAAATTCTAAGCCTTTCTTTTTACTTCTATGTGATTTTCAGTCTACTTCTGCTCTTTTTTCTTCTATATATATTAAGCCACTCTTTCGTACTGACACATTTTTAGATTTACATTGCACATGTTCAAACCATCTAAATTATCTTTTTCTTAATTTATCCTTGATTAGAGCTACCTCTACCTTTTTATGAATGATTTTATTTCTTATCCTATATTTTTTATATTACCATGCATGTATTTTAACATTCTCATTTTTTCACATTCATCTTATGTACTTATATTTTTCAAATTGTTCAATATGTCATACCATAAAGCATAGCTGGTGTTATGGTTGTCCTACAAAACCTTTCCTTTAATTTAGCGGGTACTCTACGATCATATAATATTTCAGTTGCATTTCTTCATTTATCCAACCTGCTTTAATCTTATGGATAATATTATCCTTAATATCTTCTTTCTTATGAAAAATCAACCCTAAATATCGAAAATGATCATTTTTAATAACTTCATGGTCCCCAATTTTTACTTTACATTCATCTTTGTGGAATATTTTGGAAGAGAAGTCCTACTTCATTCATTGAAAGGTCAAGAAAAAATATATATAAAAGAAAGATTTGTGAAGATCCTCAAAAATAGGAAAAAATCTACCTAACTAAGGTAACTAATTAGAGAGAATATTCTGCTAGTAATCTTTTAAATCTGTCTAACTAAGGTAATTAATCAGAAAAAATATTTTGTTAGCAATCTTTCAAATCTGCCTAACTAAGGTAACTAATCAGAGAAAATATTTTGCTAACAATCTTCCTAATTTTTTGCTGTACAACATGTTTTCTATATTACAATTAAATACAATATAGCTAACTTCCTAGAATATTTTTTTCAATCTTTATTTCTAATTGTACTAATATTACATTTCATATATTCTGTCTTTGTGTTACTTAACCGAAACTTTTAGATTCTAATGTATTTCATCATAGTTCTAACTTATAATTAACTCCAACCTTAGTTTCATCTACTAATACTATATTATTTGCAAATAATATGCACCATGAAATATTATCCTGAATATGTTTAGTAAGCTCATTTATAACTAAAGTAAAAAGATAGTAAAAACAGATCCTTGATGTAAACCTATTGTAATAGAAAATATAACATGGTACTGATTCTCATACAAATGTAGTAGACAAATGCAAGAATAGGATTCACATGCATGGCTGCCTATAAAATCTAGTGTTGTCTGTTACTTTGAAAGAGAAAATAAAGAAGAGGAGATTCCCTTGTGAATATAGGACAGATATCGAGAACCAACATTGTATTTATAACAGATGTGCTGAATCTATTTGTGATGCAAGAAAGGACTTTTAGACAGTTCTTACACCAAGCCAGAGTAGGAAACAAGGGTTGCTGGTTCTGAAAAATAGGTTTAAAGAGTTTGTGCAATAATAGGATTTCTGGAGGTTAATCTAGTTACAGTGGCTTCACAGGAGACTCATTAAAGTTACCAATTGCTGTCATTTTGGTAGACCTGTTATTTTGTTTAGGTTGAGGAACCAACTACTAAGGTAGAAATAGATGATGAAAATCTCTATGCGATGACAAGTCAGGTTTATTTGATTTTATCTTGGAATAGTTACTCTTATTTTGCTATGTCACATGTTTCCTTTTAAAAGTTTGTTTAGTCGTCGGTTGTGACATTTAGAATATCTTCTTACCTTTTTGTCAATAATTTTAAAACTTACAGGTTTGAAGCACATATGGAAGTTCATGTTGGATCAATTGATGAGGAAGATGATGAACAGGGGATTGCTCATATGATTGAACATGTTGCATTCCTTGGTAGTAAAAAGCGCGAGAAACTTCTTGGGACAGGAGCAAGATCTAATGCATATACAGACTTTCACCATACAGTATTCCATATCCATGCTCCAACCAGCACAAAGGTTGGTGACTTTCAGAGAATACCTTAGTTCCAGATAGAGGCAGTCTGATGTCGTATTAGAATTTTTTTTTTTTTTTGGGGGGGGGGTGGGGGGTTAATTTCTGGTAATTGACGATGTAGTGATATAGAATTGAAATATGACCGGTTGTACACAGATGCTTGCACGTTTGTTCATGCATAAAAAAATGGGTTCATCTTGTACCTATCGTGTATTTAATTGTATAACTACTCCTGGCCTGATTCCTTATTTGTTGCATTTTTTTGACAATTACTGGACTTTCTATGTCAGGACTCAGATGGAGATCTACTTCCATTGTATTGGATGCACTAAATGAGGTGAGTTATTTTTTTTATCCCACTTAAAACATATTTTCCTTCATTTGCAGGTGGATTTACTTCAATTCTTGTTTTTTGGATATTAGCAGAAAAGGCATATTTCATTAGGCCTTGACTATAAGTTTTTAATGTAGAGTTTCTTTTACGTTTTACATACCACAAGAACTTGAAACAGCTGTACTTGAGAACAAATAGCAATGGACGGTTTTCAAACGGACAATATTTTTACTATGCCAAGTATTTTAATGCCATTTAGAAAGAAACATAATAGCAAAAATTTGTTAAAATATGCTTCTATTTAAATAATTTCATGCAGTATATAGTGATGGTGGATTACATCATAAATGCTACCATAGTGGTCTATCTACCATAGTGGACTATCTGTTAAGCTGAACTTTAGCTGCAAGCTATTAGTAAAATTTAGGGATCATCTCCTTAGACCATATAAAAGCAGCTTGATTTCCCAATTTTTCAATTCCAAAAATAATTCCTGGCTATCCTAAAAGAAATTGTAATTTGTGGGCTTTAGATTTTTATAATTTTATACGTAATGAGAGTCCCACGTTTTATAGTCCAAATTTAAAATACCTTGTTAGTTACAGCATATTTTTAAATCTGAATAAAATATAATATAGTTAAGTAATGTCATGAAAAAGATGTATTAGTACAAAATTTAAAAATATAATATAGCAAATAAATCTTGGTTTCATAATAAATCTTAAATCTTAAATAAATCTTTGTCTGTCATGTGCAACTACACATGTATTATAACTAGGAAAAAAAAAGGCTTGCTTTCTCTTTTGGACATTACTTTTGAAAGGCATGGGTGTTTGGTTAACCAATTGAAAACATACAAAATCATTTTTCTGCCCATCATGAAATTTATGAGAGATATATAAAATTATAATTCATTATTATGTACGTGCCCCAGCATGATACGATTCTAGTTGCATGAGAGGAAAAACATTAGATGGATAACATATTGAGAGCTCATGGGGTTTATTTGATAAGAATGGATCCAGAGAAGAGAAGAGCACCACTGGAATAGGCTATGGGAATATTGGGCATCCCTTGAGGATATGTCACAATCCTTAGGGTTTGTCTACTTCCTTCTTTTCCTTGCTCTCTCTTGAACTTGGAGAAAGCAAAAATTTTGGCTGTTTAAAAAGGGGGTCTGTCTTCTTGCAACTCCTAGTCAACTGAGGGCATTTATGTTTGTGGGAGACTCCCTGAAGTCCCTAGGCAAGCGTCACACCAATTATTCTGCTTCGCTAGAAGTGGAACATTGGTTAATTATGTATAGGTATCTTCATGACCCCTTATGGTGTGGTGACTCTAGTCCTTCAAAGACCTTATCTGCAAAGTTACCTAAGGATGACCATGAATAAACTGTTCAACATTTGACTTCCATTAGGAATTATAGCTTTGTATTAATCTATTAGATGGGCACTCGAGAATGCGATCACTAGAATCAAAAGAAGGGAGGAAAGAGTGTGTTGTTTGTAAGAGTCTAATATAATCATATTTAACATTGTTCTATGTGGATTATCCAAAGCTGACTTTTTACTATGCCATATTCAATTTACAAATGGAGGCTGGCTTGGGAGCAAGCACAAAGTATCTCTTGGGACTTTTCCATAGTTGGGGTAGCTAAGTCATAAATCTTCTGTATAACGATGTATATTTATTAGCCTTCTTGTCGAACAAGATGGTATAATAGAGTCTGAAGGGATTGAGTGTAATAAGCTCTTGGAATGGATTGGACGTGGAGTACTTATTTCATCCGCATCCATTTTGTAGTTTCTCCTCAAACCTATTTTCATCTCCCATCAATGTTATGACCATATGAGTCAAATCTTTCAATTTGGTCACTGCAAGTTGACTGCCATCTCCTCAGATCAAATGATTCCAGTTGTAGAAATAGTTGGGATACAAAATCTGAAGACTCGACATCTTATTTTTTCCATTAAAACTTGGAAGTTCAAGTTATGCTTCTCTCTGATCAAATTTCAAATGTATAAGGTGGTTGAACTAGTTGAGTGCATAGATATGTTGGCTCATAAGGTTTTCCAAGGATTTTGATAATTAACAGATGAGATCGTGAATTATAGGAGGGGAACAAGGTGTTATCACATAAAAGGTCTTTGAGGGAAATCTTGGCTTTAGCTGTAGGTCTGTTACCCTTTTGTTGGTCTTGATGTTGTTTGGAAAGGACTTTGAACATGATGGCTCATTCTTTGGTGGAGTTCCGTTATAGTAAGTTGAGATATCATGGTTTGAAGTTGCTTAAACTCAACTCAACTCATCTAAGCCTTTTCCCAACTACATGGGGTTGGCTACATGAATCTCTGCTTCCTCCATGCTGCTCTATTCAGAACTAAGTTGCTTGAACTGATTATGGATTTTTTCTCTTATTTAGTCTTGAAAATTTTCATCTTGTGTTTCTTTCAGTGTAGTCATGCAACTTCATGTTTTTGGAGAACCCTGTTGTTATGTTGAAGTTGTTCATCACACTAATTTCTTTTTTGGGCTGCTCCCACAATTTGATAGTTATGATACTCTCTACTTGGTGAAGACTGAAGATATTAGAGAAAAAAGAGGGATGAGTGATTGGACTTTCATTATGGAAGCAATTGATGCAATCTCAACTCAACTCATCTAAGCCTTTTCCCAACTACATGGGGTTGGCTACATGAATCTGCTTCCTTCACTCTGCTCTATTCAGGACCAAGTCGACATTTAAATTACAAATAGTTACATCTTTTTTAATTATTTCTGTCGATATTAGTTTAGGTTTACCTCTACCTCTATCCTTACCATGAATTGTTAAAAGATCATTCTTTCTAACTGGAGCATCTAAAGGTCTACATTGTATATGTCCAAACCACCGTAATTGATTTTCTCTCATTTTATCTTCAATTGGGGCTACTTCTATCATTTCTCTTATATGTTTATTTCTAATTCTATCTTTTAAAGTTTTACCACATATCCATCTTAACATACACATTTCTGTTACACTTAATTTATTCACATGTTGTTTCAATATTGCCCAATACTCTTTCAATATTGTCCAATACTCTGTTCCATATAACATAGCTGGCCTAATAGCAGTTTTATAGAATTTTTTTTTCAATTTTAATGGAATGCGCCGATCATATAATACTCTTAAAGCACTCCTTCACTTAATCCATCCTGCATTAATTCTATGATTCACATCTTCACCTATTTCACCTTCTTGTTGGATAATTGATCCCAAATACCTAAATTTTTCACTCCTTGATATCAGGAAGCAATTGATGCAATGACTACTTAAATAGGCATGGGATAAGACAAAGTCAACTCAACTCATCTAAGCCTTTTCCCAACTACATGGGGTTGGCTACATGAATTTGCTTCCTCCACTCTGCTTTATTTAGGACCAAGTCGACATTCAAATTACAAATAGTTATATCTTTTTAATTATTTTTGTCGATGTTAGTTGAGGTTTACCTCTCCCTCTATCCTTACCATGGATTGTTAAAAGATCACTCTTTTTAACCGAAGCATCTAAAGGTCTACGTTGTATATGTCCAAACTATCACAATCGATTTTCTATCATTTTATCTTCAATTGGGGCTACTCATATAATTTCTCTTATATGTTTATTTCTAATTCTATCTTTTAAAGTTTTACCACATATCCATCTTAACATACGTATTTTTGTCATACTTATTTTATTCATATGTTATTCCAATATTGCTCAACACTCTGTTCCATATATCATAGCTGGCCTAATAGCTGTTTTATTGAATTTTTCTTTCAATTTTAATGGGATAAACACTCAACCACTAAATAGGTAAATAGTGTATGAGGTTCGCAATCTCGGAATTTGATCTCATTTTGGTGCATGCTACCATAATGTTGTTATATCTAGTTCAACCAAGGTTTGTCATATTAAGAACCGTATTTTTTTGGTATCGGACCAGTATGGTTTGATACGAAACATACCGATTAGGTGAACCATGAGGTTCTAACCCCTTGAGCCACCCTAGATCGAGCTGAACGATATGGTTCGGCACAGGTACGATTCAGGGTCAGTTTAGGGTCAGTTTGGCATCTACGCTGAACTGAATCAGTTCTGGGCTAGTTTGGTATGGTTTGTCCCGAGCTGCCTGGTTGAGTATAGTTCAGCCATCTTTGGGTTCAACATACTAAGACTTGGTACACCTACTAGAATAGTACATTATACCTATCCGTATGGTATGGTATGCTTTCTGGCGCGATATGTTATGCCTACTAGTATGGTACAATATACCTACTAGTACAATCTGGTATAATGAAGATGGGCAACATATACTGATACGGTTAACCTTGATTGACTGTTTGACTCAACTTTAATTTCGTGAGCTTGAAGCAAGCTCATAAACTAGCGGGATGCTTTGGAATGGACTGGTCTAGTATGGTTTGACTTGATTGACTGTTTGACGTGACTTTAATTTCATGGGATGCTTTGTAATGGACTGGTCTATTATGGTTTGAGTTGATTGACTGTTTGACATGACTTTAATTTCATGAGCTTGGAGCAAGCTCATGAACTAGTAGGATGCATTGGAATGGGCTCGTCTAGTCTGGTTTTATTTTGTTTTGGACTTCCAGCTGTGATGCTTCAACTTAGGGTTGATTAATTGTTACTTCAAGCTCATGAACTAGTAGGATGCATTGGAATGGGTTGTCTAGTCTGGTTTTATTTTGTTTTGGACTTCTAGTCGTGCTACTTCAACATAGGGTTGATGAATTGTTTGTGTGTTAATGGAGAAACTTAGCTGGGGTATCGGTGTATTCATGAGTTGAGGTTGTGCGGTTGAAACGGTAGAGATGTTTGGTGGTTACAGGGAATAAAGCCCAGTTGCACTGAAGATTGAATCCAATGTTGAATTTGGGCACAATTTTTTTGAGTGCTGAGAGAACCAAATTGTCAAAAACCATAGTCCCATGATTGATCAACATGAACTCTATACATTTGAAATACACAACTGAAACAGCAACAAGGACAACAACAACAACAAAACAACCTTAATCCCAAACTAGTTGGGTTTGGCTAAAGGAATCCTTGAAATTGCTTAATTTGTATCTCTGACAATGATAGAATACTACTCAGCTTTCTTATCTATCCTCTTGTGTGTAAATAAAAAAATCTTATATATGATTCCTGGTAGCCGACCCTAACTAGTTTAGGATTAAGGCTTTGTTATTGTTATGGTTCATGAACTTGCAAACAGTTTAACTAATTAAGATAAACTAAACTTTGTCGTCAGTATATAGAACCATATTCTGTTTGAAAGCATTTGAATGTATGAACTCAATGCCATACGTTATGAATCCTTGCTTATGTCCAATTCCATTGAAATCTATGTTTTTTAGATAATTTGTTTGATTTCTTAGATCAGCTTGGATTGAGGTAATTGCTGCCTCTTTGGTCATCTCTATTTTTTGGACTGGTACAGAAATGAGTATATTTGTAGCTTTGCAACCTCAAATAACTTTTCTCACACACAGAGACATACAAGACTTACTTCTAGATTTTGCTTTCTCTAGAAAAATGACATCAGTGTATGCAACTGATGCTTCATAGGAGTTATCAAATTTTCTTTTATCCATATAATGCTTGAAGGTAATTGTCCTTAAATTTTTTTTTAGCATATTTTTGTTTGTTTTGTAGTTTGTCTATATTATCAGTTGTCATTTCAGATGCTATTTTATGGTTGAACAATTTAATGACCACTGCTAATGGATTCAGATAGCATTCTATCCTAAGTTTCTTCCATCTCGTGTTGAAAAAGAGAGACGGGCAATCCTTTCAGAACTACAAATGATGAACACCATAGAGTATCGTGTTGATTGCCAGGTGAGTTCAGTAGGTTATGCTTGCATTTGCTAAACACAACTAGAAATGGACGGAGTCTCTGTAGGATATGCTGAATGATGTGATATTCCAGACAATCGTATATTAACAGTCCAATTTTTCTTTTCAAGCAGTTGTTACAACATTTGCACTCAGAAAATAAACTGAGCAAAAGATTCCCTATTGGACTAGAAGAGCAGATTCAAAAGTGGGATGCTGATAAAATCAGGAAATTTCATGAGCGCTGGTACTTTCCTGCAAATGCCACTTTATACTTGGTTGGGGATATTGATAACATTCCCAAGACAGTGTACCAAATTGAAGTAAGTGTAATATGCAAATTTTTGTATTAATGGTTATATTATTAGTACGTGTGACTTTCAAAAATTCTGATCTGCTGATGTACTGACGCTCAATCATGTAGGCTGTATTTGGACGAACACTTGCTGAAAATGAATCATCAACAGTCCATACTGCCAGTGCTTTTGGTGCAATGGCAAATTTTCTTGTTCCAAAGCTGCCAGGTGGGCTGGCTGGAAATCTGTCTAATGAAATATCATCCATTTCATTAGATCAACCAACGACTGTGAAAAAGGAAAGACAGGAAGTTAGACCGCCCGTTGAACATAGATGGTCTCTCTCTGGATTGGGTCACAACGCCAAGCCTCCTGAAATCTTCCAGCATGAGTTGATACAAAATTTCTCCATCAACATGTTTTGCAAGGTACCACATAAATCTGCCTGTACTGAGGTTTATATCAAGGTTCTAATATCATGATATGGCCCCATACCTCTTGCCGGCTGGCACAGTATGTACTTCAGTACATACCATACTGACACAGGGTACTGACCAGTATCAAATCTGCAAAAAAAGGTATAGAAACACATTTAAGCTCAGTACTGGAAGGTACAGGGTTAATTCAGGGTGGTTCACTCATGCTTCAGTCCTGAGTGCATGATGATACAAAAACACATTTAAGCTCAGTACTGGAGGGTACAGGGTTAATTCAGGGTGGTTCACCCAAGCTTCAGTCCTGAGTGGGTGATGAGTAAGGAGTGATTCCTGGTCTGTATTGTCCTGTATGTCCAGTCTTCAAATTCTTGGTACAATAATCTTTAACGCTAATGCAACTTTATAACTTGGTGAATTGCCTCGTTTCTTTGTAAACCCTACTGCGCTGACATGATATTGGGTCCATTTTGTTAGCGTAAATACTTGGGTTCATGCCTAATGAACATTTGTGGATGTGTAGTTCATAGCCTAAACTGATGGCAATGACAAATAAAGAGTGTTGGTTGGGCTTCTTTTTCCTTTGAATTCTGTTAGGATGTGTCCTTATGAGAATCATGAGCCATGGCTTCTTAAACCTTGCTGAGTAAACCTAGTATGACATCCCAGTCCTTGTATTTCAGTGCAACCAATGTTATAATTTTTGTATAACCTTGATGAATGTTCCATATGGCCCTAATTATTCACAACAAATTGTCAAAGTAGAACCTTTCATAAAGCAAAAAAAAGATAATGCGGACATCAGGTGTAGAATATAACATAGTGGATAATTCTATATCATATAGATATGGCATATATTGGCATTTTCCTTACATCTGGATTCCAAGTTTATGTTGTTGTAGCTTTGTTGATTCTTTGAGTTTTGTGATCTTTGAATCACTAATATTAGCAGTCAAGCTTTCATATGTCATCATGGTTCTGCTCCATCAAAACCTGTTACTTCTCCATGTTTATATAAATCTACTTTTCTCTGTTATAATAACGTCACGAGACTGCAGATCTCTTTATTGCTTATCGTAGTTATACAAAGTTGTTGATCTTACTACTGTTCTAGAATGGTTTTATTGGGAGTGCAAAAGTTGTTTGAAGATTATGAAGATCAATACTACAACAACAACAATAAAGCATTAATCTCATACTAGTTGGGGTGGCTACATAAATCTTTTTTCTCTATTCGACTCAGTTTTGAGTCATTTTCTATAAAATGCCAAGATTTTAAATCTTTCTTCATCATTTCGTTCAATGTAATTTTTGATCTACCTATATCTTTTTTTTCCTTCTCTCTGTATCAAATCACTCCTTCGCACAATTGCATCTCTCGTTCTATGTCCAAACCATCTAAGTTGTTCTTTTTTTAATTTGTTGTCAATAAATGTTACCTATATCTTTCTATGAATAACTTTATTTCTTATACTATCTTTTCTTGTATTGCTATACATTCATCTCAATATTCTCATTTCAGTCTTATTTATCTTGTTGACGTATACTCTTTTAACCATCCAATATGTTGTATTTGACTGTCCTATAAATATTTTTCTTCAACTCATTAGGTACTCTACGATTATATAATATTCCGGTTACACTTCTTTATTTATCCAACCTATTTTAATCTTATGAACAACATCCTCTATCTCTCCTTCCTTATGAATAATCAATCCTAAATATTAAAAATGATCCTCAATTTTTACTTTACATTCATTTTTATTTTTAATTATACTAAAATTACATATCATATATTTTGTCTTTGTCATACACTCATACTTAACTTAAAATCTCTACATTTTAATTCATTTATCCATAATTCTAACTTATGATTAACTCTAGATTTAGGTTCATCTACTAATATTATATTATCTACAAATAATATGCACCATAAAATATCATCTTAAATGTGTTTGGTAAGCTTGCCTGAAACTAAAGCAAAAAGATAAGGACTACGAGTATATCTCTTATGTAAACTTATTGTAATAAAGAATTCACTAATATTATCACTAGTAGTTTTGGCACTAGTAATTGCTCCATCATACTTATTTTTTATTATGTTAATATATCTAATGGATACTCTTTTTTTTTTCTAACACCTATCATAAGATTTTTCTAGGGATTCTATCATATGCTTTTTTTAAGTCAATAAAAACCAGATAAAAATCTTATCTTTTTTCTTTATACTTCTTTATTAAACTCCTAAGAAGAAAAATAGCTTTTGTAATCAACCTTCTTAGCATAAAAGTAAATTAATTCCATAATATTTTTATAGTACATTTCAACCTATGCTATATTATCCTCTTCCAGAATTTCACAATTGACCTATGAGCTTGATATCATGATAGTTAGAGAGTAGTTTTGAATATCTCCTTTATTTTGATAAATTGGTAGTATAGTGATCTTCCTTTATTCATTAGACATCTTAGTTTTTAAAATCTTATTAAATTAAATTTTCATCTAAGTTATTTTAGCATCATTTAAACATTTCCAAACATCGATGGAATCCTATAGCTTTTTCTATTTTATTTTTTTCATAGCATCTTTTACCTCAGATGTCTTAATTTTGCGAGTATATGTCATAACTTTATTTTCAATGGAATTAGTAAGGCATCCTAGATTATTTACATGATTTTTTTAATAATTTATTAAAATAGCTTTTCTATCTTTCTTTGTTTTTGTCGTCCTTAATTAAAACATTTTTATCATTGTCTTTAAATCATGTCATTCATATTGCTGCGAACTACCAAGTATGGCTTTATACAACCACATGGTTCAACCAGCATTGCTGTTGTACTATTTTGATATGACTGGTACATACAAACTAGTATGTGCCTCTAGACACTGGCACAAGAATCAATTGTCTAAGTTTCTTGAGGTGTTTGACACAACCTTCAAAAATCTCAACATAGAAATCACTTTTGTACAAAAAGATTTTTATTTTTGAAAAAAACATTGAAATATGTTGGAGAAAATGGCTTGTGTTTATACTATAATTTGGAGAAGATAACTTAAACATATCTCTAGTTTTTCTGATTCTTAATCTTGCAATTTTATATATTATATCTTTCTCTCTATCTTTAGTTTCTAACTTGTGATGTAACTCCTCATATACTTTTCATTTAGCCTTTTGTACTATCTTTTTAACTTTTCTTAACCATCTTATAGTTTTCATATGTTTGTCTATTCTTACATTTAAGTAGTTTTTTATAGCGCTCTCTTTTAACCTTAATTGCTAATTGAACTTTCTCATTCCACCATCAAATTTTCTTATCATATGGTTCTTTTTCGTAAAACTCACCTAACACATTTATAGCTACTTTTTTAATACTATTAATTATCTCTTCTCATATGATATTGATCTCTCCATATATATTCGATTTTCTTTCCTTTATCGTTCTATCTTTAAAAGCTATTAGTTTCTCTCCTTTCAAATTCCACCTCTTAATCCTTGGATTCTTATACTTTTTAGTTCTCCTCTATTTTTTTATATATACATCCATAGCTATTAATTTATGTTGCATAAACTTTAATCGATATAGCCTTATAATCTTTACAAAAACACTCGATCAATCTTTCTAGTAAGGAAGAAATTTATTTGATTGGCATTATATTTACTTTTAAAAGTTATTAAATGAGAGTCCTTTTTCTAAAATATATGTTGGTTAATACTAAATTACATGCTATTGCAAACTCCAAAATGATATTTTCTTCTTCATTTCTATCTTCGAATCCATAACTTCCATCTACTCTTTCAAAATCTATATTGTATTTTCTTATATACCTATTCAAATCTTTTTCAATAAATATTTCTCTTTTAAGAATCTCTTAAGTTAGAGTTCTTTCATATCCTCCAAAAAAATTTAAAACCTACTGGAGGAGTATAAGCATTGATAATATTCATAATAATATTATAAAGATCAATCTATCTTTAAATTAACTGATATTGATATGGTTTGAATTTATGTTGATAATCCTGCTTGCCAAGAGGAGCCACTATTTAAGATAATTGATGATTCTAGTTTTATGAAGCTCCATCTGATGACATAGGTCCATTATCTAACAAGGAGTTAAAAATTAGGTCTGGGTGAAAGCAAAGCCTTTTCAAGGCCTAGACTCTAGAGTATCCAGTATTCTACCCTTATTAGTTAGAGCTAGGTACAAGGTTTGTTCTGCAATGTGTTAGAACATGGCATGCATTTATTCAGCAGGTTATGCAACTACTCTAATATGCAATGATGTTATTATCTTTTTTGATTTTTTCCCTATTTTGATGATTTTGGCTTGCTTTATATTGACATATAGATTTGCAAAGTCTTAAATAGCATATCCAGGTTCCAAGCATTCAGATACGGCAAACTCTTTAATGTACAGGGTCTTTTATTTTTGGTGAAAACAATTGGAGGCAGGCACAGTGCACCGTATTAATAACGCTAAACCACATACTAGTATCGAGATAGTGCTGTTCAGAAAGACGAATCTTTTTGTGAGACAATTTCTGAAAAGTCTTGGGTTCTGCGCAATCAAAAATATCATTTGTAATGTTATGTATCATGGTCTATCACTAAACACACTGGTAGGGAGTGATTTTGACTGATACTAGGTCATAGATGTTCCCAAGAAATGGAGGGCTAGCGTTGTGCTAATGAGGCCTGCATGATATGGCTTGATTAGTGCATACTGTGTGATTGGTAATTTGGTACTGATGATCGGGAACTTGTGTTATTATTGTGAAATTAAGAATATATTATAAATTCTTGAACTTACGATTCATCATTGATTTTTCTTTCAGATTCCTGTCAATCAAGTTAGAACATATGGAGACTTGCGCAATGTCTTGATGAAGAGAATATTTTTATCAGCTTTGCATTTCCGGATCAATACAAGATACAAGGTAATTACTGTTTACAAGGGATGGGCTTTAATGATGAACATGCTTGGCCACAAGCCATAATTATTCATATCAATCTTATTGTATCTTATTATTTTTCTTTATTTTTATGATAAATTTAATATTTTCTAACCAAAATTATGAGCCTATTCATGTTTACTTAAGGGGAAAGGAAGATTCTGTTAATAATTATGCATATATGAGTGGGTCCATTATCTTTGTTTACTAATTATGTGTTTGGAATCCCTGGTGACCAAGTTACAGATATCATGTTGACCTAGATTATGGTGGTCTATTTGAGTATCAATAATTGCATGTTTTTAGTTTTGGCAAGCTTCCTTAGTTTTTCTCTAAATTAATGCACTGGGCATAGGTGGTGGACTGCCTTTTTTTAATTTTTTAGAAAGGTAATCTCGAGAACTGAATATCAGCTCTTAAATAATTGCAGCCAAAAGTAAAATCAAACTGAAAAAAGGTAATTTGTATTTATTATATGATCATGATCCCTTGACCCAATGAAATGTTTTAAGTAATCGGTTACAGATGTCTGTACATTTTAGTTTGATGTTGTTACAGAACTGTGCTTCTTGCAAACTTCAATAAAATTTTTCGTTTATTTGAATTGTTGTCTTAGATATTGCTTTCCATCTGGTATATTGAATATTCAGTTACCAACAATCATCATATGAAGGTAATTGTACTTGAATGAGCCATCATTAAGCACCTTTTGTTTAGGTAATAGTAGGTGCACTTAATGGTAATTAATGGAGATTTTCATTTGGTAGTGGATTGCACGACAGGGGTTAGCCCATCCCTAACAACTGCTTCCATCCAGTCTGGACTGGGAAACCAGACAAACCCTTCTGCTTACTGGCATGTTGAGAAGCATATAGAACTCAAATCCTTGGATACCACCACAAGGGTTTAAGCCTAACCCTAAAGCTTAGAGGAAAGGAAGCTCTGAGCAGCTCACCCATGTGCTGCATGCTACATTACTAATAGCCAACTGCCAGACAGTGGAAATAATTAAAGAAAATGAGATCACTGCAAACCACTTTTCTGACAGAACCTCATAAAATAATGTGGAAAACTTACCCAGTAGACTGGAGGTTGAGCATGTACATTTAGTCAGAGTTATTAAGTGCTGAATCTCAGGCTCATGCCAGCTAAGCACTAGCACACATTGACAGATGTGCACTGGCTCTCAACCCTGTTATGTGCCATTCCAGCACTAGCATGAGACATGCAGTTCCATGCTGATCGGTATGGCCAGCACTGTAGTTGTTGTTCTGAGGGGAATATTGGGCTGAAATTCAAATATCAAAGGGGTGATTCTCTAATTGTTACTTAGAGATGTTTCGACAATACAGCTTAGTTACACCCATCCTTCATGATATCAATTGATGCCTTCTGGTTCTTCAATACTGCACCATTTCCTCCACCCCAGCCAAAAACAGCCAACAACTCAGCACAGTTTTGTAAGAAGTGGATAAAACCTTTAAGGCTGGCAGATTGCTTCTAAACCTAGATTAACCCTGTCGTTAAACTGTGTTACAGGTAGTTGTCCTTAGTTCTAACAGCAATTATAAATAGATGGTGATTCTCAGGATAATTTGATGCTCACTTATTTTCATTAAATGTCATAGAAGGTGAGTATTGAAATTTTATTTTTTGAAATTGACTTCTTTTCAAATGCATGCCACTCATATGAAGCTCCATGGTTCTTACTTGATAAACATTTCCTGGAATCACTTCATTGGTGATTATTGGGGAATAGGACTGAAGTCCTAAACATAGTCTGCAACTTCAAGTACTCTACTCTTCTCACCGGTCAACTTGGAAGGGAAAACTTTCTGTTATTATCCAGACTCATCTATATTTGAACTCATATTTTAGTCTTTGTTGCTTATTCCTATAATATTACTTTTTTTTCAGGCTGAAATTTGCAGTTATGTATATCTTCCTTTTCTTTTCTTTTCTTTTTTGTATTTTGTATTTTGCAGAGCTCAAATCCTCCTTTTACATCTATCGAGCTGGATCATAGTGATTCAGGAAGAGAAGGATGCACTGTTACCACTCTTACAGTAACAGCAGAACCCAAGAACTGGCAGAATGCCGTTAAAGTTGCTGTTCATGAGGTCTGTAGCTTGGGATTTATATTGGAACAGTATATACACATTTCAGTTGGCCAGAAATTTTATTTTGGATGATAATGCTGGAAGGTTCTCAAGTTATCTTGTGCAGAATTCTGCTAGCATCATGCAAGATACTGGTCCCATGTTTGTTCTTTTACTACATGCATCATTGGAAGTTGTATGTCGTCATTGAATGTTGTCTCCTGAAATGCTGTCTTACTTTGAAATTTGAATGAGGCTGTAGTATCTGGTTGACATTTTGCACATTAAAAATTTTGGAATTGCACATTTAGAAATGCTTGCTTGCATAAATGGAATACGGCGGAACTCAAATTACTTTGTCATTATATGAGGTGTTCCTACCTGGTTCTAAGTATGTTTTGAATGCAGGTCCGAAGACTCAAAGAGTTTGGTGTAACAAAGGGAGAATTGACCCGCTACATGGATGCACTTATAAAAGATAGTGAACAATTGGCTGCAATGATTGACAGTGTCCCATCAGTTGATAACTTGGATTTTATTATGGAGAGTGATGCTCTGGGTCATACTGTTATGGATCAAAGACAGGGATATGAAAGTTTGGTTGCAGTTGCTGAAACAGTTACACTTGAAGAAGTAATTTTCATTTGCTGTGCTTACCTTCATAAATGTCATTTAGTTTTAATGTGCTAGAATTTCTTTGGTAATTATTATCATTGTCAGTATCATAGAATGTTTTTAATTGTACCTCTTTTATCATATGAGAGATTATGGATGTCACAGGTTAATGCAACTGGTGCAAAGGTATTGGAATTCATTTCTGACTTTGGAAAATCTACTGCACCACTTCCCGCTGCTATTGTCGCATGTGTTCCTAAGAAAGTGCATATTGATGGAGTGGGAGAAACTGAGTTTAAGATCTATTCACATGAGATCACTAATGCTATAAAAACAGGTTTAGAGGAACCCATACATGCTGAGCCAGAGGTGTGTTATTCGATGAGTTTTACGTACATTTCTCATATGATTTTGGTGTTTACTCTGTTTCATCTTATCATCAGCTTTTTGGCATTCTATTATCTCTGTTCTAAGCACTCATTTCTGAATCTTAAGAATACCATCATGTTTATCAATCAAAAGGTAGTTTTTAAAATATAGCATCTTCAATTTTAAATAATACCCAATCTTTTGTAGGCGAAGCAATAGGATTTTCTGTATGGAATGTAAACAGTATATGCAGTATTTAAAGTAGGATCTTTGTTCGAAGCAGGACTCATGCATGATCTATCCTTATCCCATCATGAATCCTTGAACAACTAACAAGACATTCTATTTAGTTGGGTTGTAGCTAGTCCCATTACCAAGATGCTTCCAGTTCCAGAAAAGATAATAAAAAAAAAACACAAAAAAATAATGAATAAACCAGTTAAGTCCATTAAAAGCAACTGGGCTGAGAACTAAACTAATATTCTTAGCCAAAAAAAAGAGGATTTGGAGAAAAAAGGTACTGATTTTTTGTAGACAAAGTACCAGGATTCTTTGTTCAAAATGTAAGCAGCATATGCCATATTTAGGGTAGCATCTTTGTTCTAAGCAAGACTCCTGTACAATCTATTCTTATCACGTCATGAATCCTTTCCTCGAATAATAACCAGCAACACTTATTCTAGAAGGTTAGGGTGTAGCTTGTTGTATTACTAAGATGATTCTGGTTCAGGAAAAAGATAACCGAAAAAGAAACAAAAAGAATAGTTAATCAAACCAGTTAAATCCATTAAAAATAATTGAGCTGAGTACAAAAATAAAAAAATATTTGCAGCAAAATCGGAGTATGTGGAAAAAAAGTTACGGTTTTGCTCTCCCCTTTCTTTTGAAATCTATTCATCATTTCCGTTGCAGAGCTGCAATTGTTGAGGGTTTTTTCCTGAAATATTTAGAAGTCAATCAAGTATTATCTCCACCCTACCATCTCAAATTAAAGTAATCATCATTTTAAATAAATTTTGCTCGAAAAATTAAAGCAATTGCAATCATTTCTCCAAATCTGATTTGGTGTATTAACATACCTGATTGAGTAGCTAGTTTTATAATGATAGAGGGAACAGAAAAAAGTGATGAAAAGAATCTTATGGATTGTTCTGGTACCAAGTTGGAAAAATAAAATTAGCACCATAAAAAGGGGCCAAAATTTCCATGTGGAGTTTGTGGGATGAGAGAGAGAGAGAGATTATGAGCATGGGTAGGATATCTGCTTGATGTAGTAAACTTTCTAATAGTGATGATTGTGACCTTGACTAAGACACTGCAGCAGAATATTTTATTAGAAAGTATTACAGCTCCCTAGCTTAGCTCCTCCCAATATTACATTCCTTTTGACCCATTTGAAAGCTTATGAATACTCCTTGAATTCTTGTACTCTTTCAATACTCTGTGTGTTCTAATTTAACCAGTGCTTGGGATAACTCTGCGGGAAAACCAACCTTACTGATCCATACCACACTGAACTGACTCTTATAGTCCTTTGTCAACCCCGCATTGCTTTGTAGGCCTTTATTTCTTAGCTCACTTGAATAAGCAGGTGTCAACCTATGCTGACTTCATACCTTGTTGCATGGTATGTACCATACAGGCCAGTGACTGGTAGAAGTTTGTGCCTTGATTTTTCAATCTTTGCTTCATATAGCTTCTTATGTTTTGTAAATAAATTACAGCTTCCCCCTATGCAAACAACTATACAACTCCCAGTTAGAGGTTTCACGCTACCTAACTGCCACTGTATTTATAATTTGATCAAGAAGGTGAATTAAAAACTTAGATTGAAACCATTAACATGTTTTGAAAATATTGAGCTAAATATTGCCACTAGATTATAAAATTGTTCCCCTAGTTTGATAGACATGGTTGTCACATATTTGTCCTTGAGTCCCATATGCAGGTTTTAAGTTTTGATTTGCTTCCATAATGTGTCTTATTATGTTCATTATACATTCAATGCTTCTAAATCAGAATATCATGTTTCATTTAGTTTATGCTGTCAAAATGATGAATTCTGTTCTGTTCTCATCAGCACAAATAACTCAATAAAATGAAACAAATGCAAATCTTTAAATCGATATTTTTACCAAGGATAAAAGAGTTAGTTTATTATCATACTGTATAATGTAATATATGAGCAAAGTGGAGGAAGCAGATTCATATAGCCAACCCCATGTAGTTGGGAAAAAGCTTATATGAGTTGAGTTGAGTTGAGTTGAGTTGTATCATGTAATATATAATTTTCTTGCAAGATATTGGTACATTATAGTGGTGCATCCTTTGTCATCCATGTTGGTACACGTGTATTGCCTATCTACATTTGTCAAAATTTTAAGTGTTGTCACCAAGGTTCTGAACCAAAACAGGTACTCTTTCGGCACCAGACTAGTACAATTTGGTGTGAGGCAAACTGGACTGTATAGGTGGCATACTGGTTAGGTCGAACAGGAGGTTCCAAGCCATAAACTGCCCAAATCAGGTTGAACTGTCCCAGTTTTGTTTGGGGCCCTTTGGTTTGGTATGGTTAGTTCCTCCCTATGCTAAACCAACAGGCTGAACTGTCCCAGTTTCGGACCGGTTCGATTCGATTTGCCTCAAACTGTCCAGTTTGGAACGGTTTGACATCCCAAGGTTGTCATATGACATACTTAACATCGGGCTGCAAGATGACATGAAATGGTCATGGACATAGTGGTGGCGGAATGCATTTAGTATGTGTTTTTTTAAAGAAAATAGAAATTGATATTTATATTTTTTTATTTCCTGTTTAGTTTGAACCACTAATGTTAAACAATTGAAAATGTAATTATGTGTGCATTTTTTTGAATATTATACAATGTCACTTGGTATGATGTCTAACAATGTATTAGCATTTCTTTAGTGTCATCTTTTGACAAATAGACAGCAATGATTTGTAAAATTTTGAATGTATTTTTTTTTTTTTTTTGTAGACTAATCAAAAGAGTAAGGTTTATAGGGTGAGCCTTGACACAATGGTAAGGTTGCTTCATTATGACTTATGTGTCATGGATTCGAAACAAAGAAACAACCTCTTTGTTACGGGGAGATAAGGCTACGTATATTTGACCCTCCCCATACCCTATAATGGCAGGAGTCTTATAAGCTAGGCTGCCCTTTTTTTCCTTTCTTTTTTAATCAAAAGAATAAGACATGCATGATCAAGTGCTCCATGTTAACTAGTATCATATTAGATGATAAAACTTTGGAGAGTAAGTGCCCATTTGGCATTGCTCATATTTTCTGTTTTGTTTGAAAAATCCAAGAACAATTATGTACCATAAAATGCTTTTGTTTTTTTTTTGTTTTTTTAAATTGTTTGCAATACCTTAAGAGCTTTTGGCAGCAAAACTTTAATGCTTCAATAAACAATGGAACTAAAAGTAAGGAATGGCGGAAGTTCCATGTAAATGATGTCTCTAAATGTGATATTTCACTAATTATAGGAGGAAAAAAAACAACAACAATAGTACCAAATAAACCCTAAGATTTAATATTTTTTTCCACCAAATCTTTGGCTATTCACAATATTTTGAGTATAAAAAAACTTGGGAGTTTTTAAAATTTTTGGAGTACCTAACACTTTGAAGTTTTTATTTTACTCAACCCTAAACTTTGTTAATGAGTTGAGAAGGATGAGTTCACTTTCTTGTTTTGTGTGGAAAAATGAATTTCGGTAGGGATAGCAATAGGTTGGATACCTTTATTTTTTTCACTATCCAAACCCATATCTGGTTTTAAAGTCTGATAATTGAAATCGGTTTTTAAAAAAGGTTCAACCAGAACTCATAACCACACGTGTTTGTAAAACCATAACTAAACCATATCCAAATCGGCTATGAAAACCTGGTCAGGTCAAATTGGTTATCTGACCCAAACCCGACCCAAAATTGAAATAAATTCATTTTTTATTATATAAAAAAATATCCCTATATCAATTCAACAATACAAATAAAATTAAATCATATATTGGTAAGAAGTTCCTTGTAAGCAAGGAGTTTGAAATGAGTCATATATTGGTAATTTTTATAACATTTAGAAAACCGGATTTTTCAGGAACCTGGTTTTCTAAACCTGAACCTAACGTGGTTTAAATCGGGTTTTAAAATCTCAAATCCAAAACCGAACCAAATCTGATTTTTTACCATCCAAACTCTTTTTTTTTTCAGTTTGGGTTGGATACCTTCATGAACCTTATCGTTGCCATCCCTAAATTCCGGACTATAATTATTGAACCTCAAATGGGGGATGTTCTTTATTTTCATGCAATGTTTCAATACCGCTGGAATGGGATGATATGACGGTACCATACAGCTCCAGCAGGTTTCCGATACCATACACAGTGTGTCAGTATGCAGTACCATACCGTTCAGGCAAAAAATTTACAAGGCTGGTCACCAGCATTTGAAACATTGCTTATGTTTATTTTGGATCATTCACTCAAATGGTATCCATTTTAAATAAAATTTGTTTCATTTGTTCGCTTGCTGATTTATAGTTGTTCATAATCAACAAGCAATCTGTCACCTCTTCTCCAAGACAACAAAATGGTGAGCAGAATAACAACACATAAAAAAAGGTAGTTCAAACCTTTGGCTTGGTATCATTTGGCACTGAACCATGCAAAACCATGCAGAACCAACATGATTCAACGGTAATATTGATGGCTTGCAAAATGAAGGACATCCTAGCTCACATATGCCTTGTGTCCACACCATCTTAACATCTGCTGGCACAAACTAGCACTTAGAGCCAACTCTTTCTGATGTGTGTACTATTGGCTGATACATAGTGATACGTACTGATGGCTTGTTATCTCATTTCATATCTATGCATAATTATCCTTGATGGCCATGTTTCTGCTTGGGACAATCTGGGGCTTTTCTCTACTGAACTTTGCCCCTTTTTTGTGTACTCCATGTTGCAATTGCATAAGCACAATTGTATGCCTTGTAGTTACAATTTAAAACTTATAACTCTTGTTTGCTGATGAACATAGTTTTGTAATGTTAGCTTGTATAATTGAGTGCCTGAAATTATGCAGTCACACATTGAAGAAAAATTAAAACAATTATCTAGGCAAACTAAAATGCTAGATTTTTCTAAATTAACTATTTTTATGTTTTTTGTTCAAGATATTTCTGTAACCTTGCACAAAGCAGTTAAAAGTTATTCAACATAGATAGAATGATATGATGTATTTTTAGCATGTGCATGCCAAGTGCTGGCAGGATGCTTGCATCCAGTGGACCAGTGAAGCATGGAAACAACTTACAGTATCTTAATTCTTGATTCCTAGACAAACTTTAGAGTTTAAATGCCAAACGAACTAGTTTTAAGAAGTTTCAAATTGCTGCCTACACAGCCTTTAGATTTGAAATTTGAAACCAACTACTTTTAAAAGGTCCCAAAGTAATTGATAAATACAAGAAGACAAACAGAGGTAGAGTAGGATACACTCGAGTGTTAGATCCCATCCAGTTATGATTGGATGATGGGAATTGAGTTATCTATGATCTAAGCTATTGGATATGGTCTACTACTTCTAAACTACTTATACAACAAAAATAATATAATTTGGAGATCTCAAGCTTATGCATCAAGTCATTAAAAAATATTTATTATTTCATATTATTTAAATTATCTAATCTTTAACTACTTGATGTATAGGCTAGGATTTCTAAATCACATAATTTTTGGTGTATAAGCAGTTTAAAAAGGTAGTAGATCATATCTAACAACTCATATTATTGATGTTGCCCATCATCTAATATTAACCAAACTGGATCTGAGTGGAAATATGCATGAGTATATCGTACGTACGCACATACATACATACATGATAACAATATAGTTTCTAATACACATGGATGATGCCAACAATATACTGCAATGCTTTGTCAAAATAAACATTGTAGTGCTCAGATGCCACTAAACAACATTCATAGGTAAGCGTAGTGTTATAAAAGCAAACTGATAACTGACATCGTTTGTGATTCTAATAGCACAGTGCTACAGGTTTTTTAGTGGATCCAACTTTTTGAGTCTATCAATCTCCTATAAGCCACAATATGGTTTTGAGCGTTCCACTTGATTGTATTACCGTTCTTTTAACTTTTCTTTTATGTTGTATCAGTATTTCATTTGGAGCTATGTATGATTTTGATTTTTTAACATTTATCTAGTCCACCATCATTCAAAATCCCATGCTATGCACTTTGCTTTAAATGATTCTTTTTAGTAATAAATAAAAAATCAAACAGATTCTTATGGTGGAAAGGAAAAAACATGTAGAAGTACCTTATAAGTTTAATACCTCAGGTCCTCAGCATAACATTACTGGTATTAGGTTATCTGCCAGCAAGAGCTTTGTGGAGTTTTATTAACATTTTGTTACCAAGTTGCTTGATTTTGTTTTTCTTTGCAGCTTGAGGTGCCAAAAGAATTGATAACTCCATCGCAGCTGGAGGAGTTGAGATTGCAGCGTAAACCATCCTTCATTCCCTTAAATCAGGAAACAAATGTAACAAAAACATATGATAATGAAACTGGCATCACACAACGCTGCCTTTCAAATGGGATTCCTGTAAACTATAAGGTAATTCTGGTGTTCGTGCAGTTGGTGGATATGTCGTATGTTTACATTGGTTATCTTTTGCGATATTCATAACCATCTAATTTATGCTGCATGGCATACTGGTCTTTTTTATATATTTTGCTTTCCTGCGTTATAAGTCTTCTCTCTTTGATTGTTAATGTGCTCTACTAGGTCTTTTAGTTTGCAGCTTATCTTCTTGAGATGTTCTGTTGTATGTGGAGTGAGTAATGATCATACTGTTCCAGTGAAGCAACAGCTGTTATAAACTCTCCTTGTTGCTATTTACTAATTGCATCTTAGTAGAGACATTTTTTGCATGTAGAATGAAACCGGAAGAATCTTCTGATACTTCTCTCAAGGTAAAATACCTTATAAACATACCACTGTCACCTTAGCCTGGGATTAAAAGCAATCAACATGCTTAATGGATCAATTTCTGCTTTATTTGTTTCTTTAAGGTTGATCTGTTGAACCTGGCTTGCTCATAAAAAAAAAGGGAAAATGAGGGAAAAAGTGAATACCCTTGATCCATGGATCGAATGCTTATTTTTTCTATATCTATTTAGGTTTTCTTCCTTCACATACATTTTAGTCAAGATCTGATTCTGATTCTCTTCTGACTCGGCATGTCAGTCCTGTTTTTAGTTACGGTTTAATGACTAAACCTTCTTAATCTTCATTTACCACATGACCCCCATACATCACTTTATTGCTTTCAGAAGTTTACATCTCTTTCCTATTGATGCCATGCACCTGTAATCTCTTTCATTTTTCACTATGCTATTCTTGCCACACTTAGCATATTTTCTTTACTCTAAATGACATTCAATGGTCATGTGTTATTCTATAAGGGCATCTCAACATGATTCATGCTACGATGTTCTATTTGAAAAAGCCTAGTACAGGGTGTCCCTTACTTTATGGACCCTCTTAGGAAATTCTATCTTGATGATAGATGTTAATGTTAGGCAAGGTTTTAATCTTGTGGGATGGAGGCATCCTAATTTCTTTACAAAACAGATGCCCTGCAATGTTGTCCTGTCCTAGTGGCCATTTTATTGAAGCATCCAAGTAAGTACACTCCATCTCTTCCCCTTCTTTCCTTTATTTCCTTCTTTTGTCTACTTCTTTTCTTCTTTCTTTCTTTTTCTTCCTTATTTCTTTCTCTTCCTTCATTCTTTCCTTTTTCTTTCCTTCCCTTCATCATTCTTTCATTTTTTTTTCCTTTCTTCTTCTTGCCCTCCTCCTTTTTCTTCTCTCTTCCTTTCTTTCTTTCCTCTTTCTTCTTTTTCTTCCTTTCGATCTTCTTTATTCCTTTCCTTTTTGTATTCTGCCTTCCTTCCTTTCTTTTTTTCTTTTCCTTTTTCCTTCTTCTTTCATCTCTTGTCCTTTTCTTCTTCTTCTTTTTTCCTTTATTTATTTCCTCTTTTTTTCTTCTTTCCTTATGTTGATGGATTTTGAAGTCCTGCCCCTATCCCAGTTTTTCCATTTGCTCATAGGAATAGGTTGAGATAGCTAAGATAGCCCCTACCCTAATTGGATTTAAAAATATAGTATCAAGTTCAAGGTTTGCCATTGCGATATCAAACCCTATTGCAGTACCACGTTGACACAGTGTCGGTGCATCCGGTACTTAGGTCAGTTTGGCATACTGAGACTTAGTATGCACCATTCTCAAGTCTCAATTTGGTATCAATATGGTGTGCCTAATATGAGGCAGTATGCGCTGATCAAATCATGGTCAAGATCTTTAGTTGAAATTTGTTTTAGGTGGGAAGGAGTGCAAAAATTCGTAACTGCAACTTTATATTTGAAAATTCCATTTGCGTTATATTCATGAAATTTTGAGAACTATTTGTTCTTGTTGTTTAAATTTAAAACATGGCTAAAATAACTATGTTATGTTTGTAGAGACACCTGCCATATTGGTTATGTATTTCAAGTTCGTGTAAACAGAGAACAATTCGGATTGCCTTAGCATGGAAAAAGTTTGGAGAGGTAGGAAAGCTGTGTTTGTTATAGTGTAGTTTTGAAGCACAAATTACAAGAAAGGCCAGACAAACATACCATAGGAGAATAGAATAATAATGGAACATTGAATGGAACTTGAGGAAAAATAATGAGTATCTTGTCATTGCAAAAAAAAAAAAAAGATGATTTACTTATCGAATTCCACTATAGCTTTATGAAATTGGAAAGTGACATAAATACCGAGTGAAAAGAAATGAAAACTCAAACAATGCTGCAATGCTTATGAAAACCTAGTACGATAGATGAAATAATATTACACTTTCTAGAATTTCGTGTGAGAGGTGGATGAATCAAGGATTCAAGTCCCATTGGGACATCATGTGGGACACGGCACAATCCCAAGTTGGGATGTGACCATCCCGCTATTGTCCTAACATTCAGTTTGGCATGTCCTAGAATATCTCGCACCTTGTGTTGGGATAAGGTGGGACAACAGTGTGTCCTATTCCATGGAAAAAAACCTTGACGGTTTTGTCCATTGGATTTGAATTATTGGGGGACATTAAGGTCAAGATGTGGTGAGCAACTATGGTAGATGAGATAATATGTACTTAATGAATTGGTCGATGTTGTGACAGTATTGATGAATTAATCTTTGTTCTATAAAAAATTCCTAATTTTAGTATAACCTTTTTGGAATGGTGTGTTATGTATTGAAGAAAAGTAAATAGAAAGAGTAGTTAAAAACGAGAATAGATTCCATTAGGACCCAAAGAAAGTACATTCATCATCTCTGCTAACTCCATTACCAAGGGAATATGCCTAGTAACTATTCTAAGATTGTGATGAAAAGCCTCTTTTATGTTAAACAGCATTCACTACCTATAAAATAAAGGCTTCTAAGGCTTCTATTTAACCTTATACATTAATCCATTATTCTGCATTACTGGAATTCTCTTTACTTAACAAGAACCTAATGAGATAGGTCTGAGCTTTTTACAACTTACTTTGAGGGGTTTTGCCTTCACTTTTAGGGCTTCCAGTTGGTGAAGACATCCAATGTGAGACCAAAGTTCATTTGGTCATCTGCGTGTTATAAAGTTGTCCATTCCTTCTAAAAAGTCAAAACCATTTATTGGAAATCCTCCGCTACCATCAGTAATATGCTAATAAGAGCTTGTTTTTGACTTACTGTATATATCTTCACTCCCAAATCTGTGCAATTGAGCACATGGGATTGACCATTAAAATCTATAGATTCCTTCTGAAGAGCCCAGTATGGCATCCATCATTCAACCAAAAGATTCACAACCTTTTTGTTGAACCCACAGGGGCTCTATCATGATTAAGATTAAAAAACCAAGCGGTGAAGTTAAATAGTGAGAAAGATGTCTCTTACATTTTTACAGCTTTTTGTTTGTGCCTGGTAGCAGGAATTTTTTCTTGGTTAACATGCTTTAAAACCTCCTTGGGAACTTGCTCGGGCACCTGCTTCCTAATTTTTTCTTATTCTACATTTATTTGAGAGATCCAGTTTCCCATACATGTGCCTGCATCCACTTCCACACTAGTTTCTGCTTCAGATGACTAAGGTCTGTTCATATGAAGTGAACTTGTAGGTTAATTAAATTCAGATGATTGTACTTTGCTAGGTTGCAAATCAAGTATCTTCTTTGAACCTGAGGTCTGGCAAAATGTTATTATTGTGTCAGGTCCATGCTACTACAAATAAGAGCTACCCTGTTATGAGGGCAACCATATCCTCCAAGGATTTGAGACTCAGATCTGGAAAAGAGGGCCCCTGAATATTTAAAATCCAACATGCCTATCCTCTCAAATTAATATGCATATAGTTCATACATGATTGTATGCTGAGAAACAAATTCACTCATTAAAAGCAAAACAGTATTGTTTCCTAAAATTTACCAAAATTTGCCTCTTGATTTTAATACATGCCTGACGGTAAAGAGTAGGCTAAAATTTTATGTAGTGTCTTTCTTTGCCAACTTTCTGCCCACTTCTTCATTCTGGTCTTCTATCTTTAAAGGGGCATATTTTCCTTAGAACTTTTGGGTACTTCACAACTAATTTTGAAAACTGTGACCATTTTTTCCTTCTACAAAGTTTTCAGTACTTTTCATGTCTCATAGGATTGCTTGTGGAATCTTTTAGTTGCTATAAGTATGCCATTATCATGGATATTACCCAATCCATCAGGACATGGCATTTTTAACTGAGGCCTACAATTTTAGGTTTTTCCTAATTATGGTTTATTTTTGAAAGATTAACATTAGAAATGCCCCAGAATGCTGCAATCTTTTTACCAGCACTACAGTCCAGAAACTGCATGGTAAACCTGCTAACTATTATATCTCTTTTCTTTGTGGTTTGTGTATGCTTTATGCTCGGTAGTCTGTGCTGTCTGATTTGTGGATAGCCTGTAGCTTGAGCATATGACTTTTCATGATTTTCATGGTGATAGATCACAAAAAATGAAGCAAGGGGTGGTGTCATGCGACTGATTGTAGGTGGTGGAAGATCAACTGAAACTTCTGAATTGAAGGGAGCTGTTGTTGTAGGTGTTCGAACTCTAAGTGAGGGTGGTTGTGTTGGCAATTTCTCCAGGGAACAGGCATGGTCTTCTCTTCGCAATATGACTATGGATTACTTTCTTTATAATTTATTGCTGCCAAATTGGCCACACCTGCAAACTTTAACACCTGTAATGGATTTTCATTTAATTGTTGCCTGTCTCAATGTGTCTTTTACTATCTTTACAGACTTGCCAATCTTCTCATAAGTGAATAATCTAAAAATATGTATTTATCAAAGTTCGTTGTACTAGGAATCAGCGTTTCAATACCAAGCTGATATGGTTTGGTATGGGGTATACCATACCGGATCAATGGCATACCAGCCGGGTGGACTAGGAAGCCCCAACTCATGAACTCTTAGAATCAGACTGAATCGAGATACTTTGAGGCGGTTCACCTCCCATAATAAACTGGGAGGCCAAATCATCTTAGCTCCAAGTCAATTCGGTTCGTCCTAAACCGCCCGGTTCGGTTCGGTTCGGTTCGGCTAACCCAGGTCCTCATCCATTTGTTACTTTCTTGAGTTAGTTAATACACAAGATCATAAGGAATGGGATGGTTTTTCTTCCCTCTTAACCAAAACAGTATTATTTTTACCACTTTATCCATGTGGACATTTTACAGAAATATTTTTTAAGAAAATATTCACGTGTAAGCCTCTATTGACATTCAGAGTTGACACCCCAAGATTTTTACACTAGTTATAGACAAGTCAAATTCAAATACAACAATCCATGGATGGTATGATGTGATTTGAAATGATAGGAGATTGAATGTGTTAAACTTGAATCATGGATGAAAATTTTGGAAGCTGAGGTTTCAATTATTGGTCAACTCAACAAGGTATAGTTGGAAAATTCCTTGCCTCACCTGCACAAATATGCACACACAAACAGAAGAGAGCTCCGTGAGATTATCTTTACATGGTTCTATCTAATATATGAAATATTAAGGTGATGATTCAACGTGTTTCCAATGAAATTAGGCCACTGAATTTTTGTAATGATGAGATAAGAAAATAATGAAATATCCTTAGTAATGGCTGGCTTCCTTATATCACAGATACTGATCCATTTGACCTCTAAATAAGAATGAAGTTTCATGAGAATTGGCCAATTGACATAAGAGGCCCAATGACAGAGAGTATATACTACATAGTGTAATGACGTTTAATGTGAGCTGTTCTAAATTTGAAGTACTAGTAGGTTTTATTAAGATGACTCCAATTAGATGAGATACCACTTATTACAGAGTAATGACATTTAATGCGAGCTGTTCTAAATTTGATGTACTAGTAGGTTTAGTTAAGATGACTCCAATTAGATGAGATACTGCTTTAGTAATATGTTGCTATTATGCACATTCTAAGAGAAGTTCATGTGTGCTGTTCTCCAGGTAGAACTTTTCTGTGTGAATCATCTGATAAACTGCTCTTTGGAGTCCACTGAGGAGTTTATCTCTATGGAATTTCGGTTTACTTTACGAGACAATGGTATGTGTGCAGCCTTCCAACTTCTTCATATGGTGCTTGAGGTAAGATATCCTTCTGATGCTAATTGCATTTTTTTTTCCCGTGTTGTAGCATGGAAATATATTGTTTGGATCTTGTGATTAAATTAAACTTAATTTATGTCCAGAAACTTTTGTTTCTTGAACTTTACCTATAAAGCATGTTCCTTATATTTATTTCGCTCCACGGTTTTTCCACTATTGACTATTCTGAGAATTTTAGTCCTTGCCATTTAATCCTATGCTCTAAATATGAACGACTACACTTTTAGCAAGACAAGTACTTTTGGCATAACCTTGTTTGTGATGCATTGATTGCATCCCTTATAACTGTCATTTAGTTTCTTTCAAAATTTTACCTTGGGATCTTTCCACTGTTTAAAATTACAATATTTAAAAATGAGCACTAATATATGGAGGTGCTTCCTTTTGTTCTTGAACACTCAAATAATATATTATGCTTTTTGTAAGTTAATAATAAGATGCATTTAAAGCTTTTACTTATTGTCTTGCAGCACAGTGTATGGCTAGAAGATGCATTTGACAGAGCAAGGCAACTATATTTGTCCTATTATCGTTCCATTCCCAAAAGTTTAGAGCGCTCAACTGCTCACAAACTTATGCTAGCAATGTTAAATGGTGATGAGAGATTTGTTGAACCGACACCAGAATCATTGCAAAAGTTGACACTTCAATCGGTTAAAGATGCTGTGATGAACCAGTTTGTTGGTGAAATATGGAGGTCTGTGGACATATTTGCTAACTTAAGCTTCTGAATAATGAAGATGCATCTGATTCCTTTTATGATACAAATTAATCATTGATTCTGTTATCTGTCCAGACTTAATTCTTAGACCTTTTGCCTGAGTGCTGATCTCATTTATTTCACTTCTTCTACACTGACATGGGCTATATTCTTTAGGTCAGCATTGTTGGTGATTTCACTGAGGATGATATTGAATCTTGTATTCTTGATTATCTTGGAACAATCAGAGCCACAAAAAGTGCTACGAGTCAGCCATGCATTGACCCAATCATGTTTCGACCATTCCCATCTGACCTGCATTTTCAACAGGTATGGAAACATATTATCATCATTGTTATTACTATTCCTATTGCTGTCATTTATAGTATTGCTGTTATTATTGTTATTGTTCTACTACTGCTACTGCTGTTGGTCAAAGTATTGGTAGTGATCAAGGTCTGCAAAATCAGTATTGAGATCCATACTGGTACATTATCGGTTTGGTATGGTTTAGGTTAGTATGGTACAGTATGCATCTTGTATCAAGATAAGGTGACATTTTTTTTTTTCACTCTTAAAACTTAACAACTCGGTTTGGATGGTACAGCTCGATACCATGTTATATGGGTTGGTACGGGTTCAGTTTATACCGAATTGAAACTCGGTATCTTATCGGTATGGTACAGTCCAATTAGTATGAAATGGTATAATAAACCTTTGTAGTAGTGGTAGTGGTAATAATAGTTGCGGTAGCAATAGTAGTGGTAATCATGCTAGTCATGGTAGTAGTGGGAGCAGAAGTAATGGTGGTAGTAGTGGTAGTCATAGTCACAAGGGTCATAGTAGAAGTGATGGTGGCGATGATAGTTGCAGGAGTGATGGTGGCAATAATAGTAGTAGTGGTAGTTGTAGTCGTTATAGAAGTAGTCATAGTCATCATCATAGTAGTAATCATTAACAAATTTTAGAAAGGATTTTAGCATGGATTAGGTGCAAATACTCCTTCCTTAGCATGGATTAAGTGCAAATATGCCTCCCTCATGAAACTGTTTAAGATTTATTTTGTACATTAGATTCTTAAAAAAATCACTATGAATTTGGATTTTGGAGGATGTGGGACTCTCATTATGCATAGAATATTGAAATCCCAACTTGAGGCAAATTTCCCCTTTGGACTCCTACTTAAGACTCCTGCAATATCAGGATAGACCTCAAATCAGGCCATGTCATAAACTTCATGTACCTGAAGATACTGAATCTTGACCTCACCATACATAGATGGTAAATTCTTTCGAAGTCCAGAACTAGGCTGAAAAGAAAGAGGAACTTATCTAATTTTCTTAGGCTATAATAAATTACGATGGAATTGAACATCACTAGCTAAAAGCTCGTGTAATTTTAATATACAGTAAGGTTGACTAATAACAGATTTTGATACACACTGAGATGGATACACCAATTAATTTCACCTACTTTCGTGCTCCATGAGAACAATTGATTGACATAACTAGACTTAATCTCATGAATAAGTAATCCTTTTGATGAATGTTTTCATATATGTCTGGTCTCATTTCTTAGTCTCTCTTCTAAGCTAAACTAGTCTCAAGATTAACTCTTCATTGGCAGGTACACCTAAAGGACACTGATGAGAGAGCATGTGCATATATTGCTGGCCCTGCACCAAATCGTTGGGGATTCACTGTTGAAGGAAGAGATCTTTTTGATTCAATAAAAAGCTTGACTTCAAATGGTAAATTATGCTTTGATGTTTACTTCATTTTGGGAGTACAGTACACATGCATGTTTAGTATAGATAACGTGGAAATTTATCTTTGGAAATTGGAAATCCATGCAATATATTGATAAATTGGTATGTAAGAAAGACTAAAGTGATACACATGTAAAGGTAGGGGCGGAGACGTGTGGATTGGTAGGGGCCCTTGTCACACCACCCACCCAACCCCCCATCCAAAAAAAAAAAAAAACCGAGGGGTGGGGGATGGCTGCCAAAGTTCAAGTACTATAATATATAATAGAAATGATATAATAAAGTTAAGTCTACACTAGTTACAAGAAAGTAGTAGTTTTATGTCCTATCAAAATTTATCAACTCAACTCATTAAGCCTTTTTCCAACTACATGGGGTCGGCTACATGAATCTGCTTCCTCCACTCTGCTCTATTCAGGACTAAGTCGACATTTAAATTACAAATAGTTTATCTTTTTAATTATTTCTGTCCATATTAGTTAGGTCTATCTCTATCTCTATCCTTACCATGAATTGTTAAAATATCACTCTTTCTAACTAGAGCATCTAAAGGTCTACGTTGTATATGTCCAAATCATCGTAATTGATTTTTTCTCATTTTATCTTTAATTGGGGTACTCCTATCATTTCTACTCAACTTAACTCATCTAAGCCTTTTTTCAACTACATTAGGTCGGTTACATGAATCTGCTTCCTCCACTTTGCTCTATTCAGGACCAAGTCGACATTTAAATTACAATAGTTATATCTTTTTTAATTATTTCTGTCCATATTAGTTTAGGTCTACCTCTACCTCTATCCTTACCATGAATTGTTAAAAGATCACTCTTTCTAACTGGAGCATCTAAAGGTCTACGTTATATATGTCCAAACCACCGTAATCGATTCTCTTATTTTATCTTCAATTGGGGCTACTCCTATCATTTCTCTTATATGCTTATTTCTAATTCTATCTTTTAAAGTTTTACCATATATCCATCTTAACAAACGCATTTCTGTTACACTTAATTTATTCACATATTTCAATATTGCCCAACACTTTATTCCATATAGCATAGCTGGCCTAATAGCAGTTTTATAGAATTTTTCTTTTAATTTTAATGGGATGCGCCGATCATACAATATTCCCGAAGCACTCCACTTAATCCATCCTGCTTAAACTCTATGATTCACATCTTCACCAATTTCACCTTGTTGGATAATTGATCCCAAAGACCTAAATTTTTTACTCTTTGATATCTCTTGGCTTGCAATCTTCACTGTTTCTTCATTTGTATTTCTACTCCCACTAAAATTATATTTCATGTATTTAGTTTTAGTTCTACTAATCTTAACACCGTTAAATTCTAAAGCTCCTCTCCAAATCTCTAGCTTAGCATTTACTCCAGATTTAGTTTCATCAATCAACACTATATCATTTACAAATAACATACACCATTTGATATCATTTTGATGTAAATTCATCTATAACTAATACAAAAAGATACAAACTTAGGGCAGATCCTTAATGTAAACCTAAAATAATTGAAAACTCACTAGTTTCTCCTATTGTTATTTTAACAATAGTTATTGCTTTATCATACATATCTTTTATCAATTCTATATACCTTTTGGTAACTCCTTTTTTCTTTAAAACCCACCATATTATTTTTCTAGGTACTCTATCATATGCTTTCTTTAAATCAATAAAAACCATATAAGGTCTTTTTTTTATTTTCTCTATATCTCTCCATCAATCTTCTTAATAAATAAATAGCTTCCATGGTCGATCTTTCAGGCATGAATCCAAATTGATTATTTGACACCAAAGTTTCAACTCTTAATCGATTTTCTATTACTCTCTCCTATAATTTCATTGTATGACTCATTAGCTTAATCCCTCTATAATTTGCACCGTTTTGAATATCTTCTTTATTTTTGTATACAGGTATTAATATGCTTTTTCTCCAATCATTCGGCATTATTTTAGTTGCTACAATTCTGTTAAATAAATTGGTTAACCACATAACTCCAATTTCTCTCAAGCCTTTTCAAACCTCAATAGGGATCGTATCTTGTCGTAATGCCTTTGTATTTTTTATTTTACTCAAAGCCTTTTTAACCTGAAGCATGCTAAATCTACGAAAAAATTATGCTCATTTGTTACTCCTAGGTTATCACATCGTTCTACCCTTAAATTTATCAAATTATTTTTATTTAATAAATTTTTAAAATAACTTTTTCATCGTTCTTTTATCTTTTCTTTTACTAAGACTCTTTCATCTTCATTCTTAATACATTTAATATAGTCATGATCTTTGGTTTCCTTTTCTCTTAGTTTTGCTAATTTATATAGTCTTTTCACCTTCTTTCGTATCTAGTCTATCATATAAATCATCATAGGCTTTAAGTTTGGTATTACTTACCGCTTTTTTAACTTCTTTCTTTGCATCCCTATACTTTTTAAGACTTTCTTCATCTCTAGCTTATTGCCAAATTTTATAGTTTGTTCTTTTAAGCTGGATGGCAGCTTGAACTTCCTCGTTTCACCACCAAGTTTCCTTTCCTACTAGTCCTACGCCTTTTAATTCTCCTAGAACTTCTTTTGCTATGTTTTTTATGCATTTAGTTACTTTTTTTTACATTAAGTTGGGATCACTATCTATATTCATAGTCATTACTCTTACTAACTTTTCTTTAAATAATTTTAGATTTTTTTCTTTCAAATTTTACCATTTAATTTTTGAATTAATAGTTTTACGTTGTACTCTAGATTTCATTTTTATCCATATGTGTCATTATCTTATGTTGTGAAGTTAAACTTTCTCCTGGAATAACTTTACCGTTTTTGCATATTATTATATCTATCTTTCTAATTAAGAAAAAGTCTATTTGACTTTTATTAGATCCACTTTTAAATGTTATTAAATGTTCATCTCTCTTTTTGAAACAAGTGTTTGCTATTGTTAGATCATACGCCACTGCAAATTCTAATAAGCTCACACAGCTTCATTCCTATCTCTAAATCCATATCCTCTATGTACCATTTCATATCCATCCCTCTATTTACCTACATGTCCATTAAAACCTTCTTCCAAAAATATCTTTTCTTCTTGTGGTATTTCTTGCATTACTTCATCTATGTCTTCCCAAAATTGTGTCTTAGTTTATTGGTCTAATCCTACTTGTGGTGCATATGCACTAATTATGTTAATTATTTATTCTCAATTATAAGTTTTAATGATATAATTCGATCTCCTTTCCTAGTTTCCTTAATAACATATTCCTTAAAATTCGTGTCTACAATTATTCATACTCCATTTCTGTTTTTATATTTTTTAGTGTAATATGATTTATATCTTATATTCTCTATTTCTCTAGATCTTTCACCTACCCATTTAGTCTCTTGTAAGCATATTATATTTACTTTTCTCCTAATCATAGTGTCCACTATCTCCATAGTTTTACTTGTTAGTATTCCTATGTTTCATATTGCTACTCTAAGTTGACTATCATAGACTAACTTCTTTACCCGCACTCGTTCGTAGTGCAGGAACCCTTGCTCACTTATCACTGCACCCAGACGCCGGTGCGGTGCCCCTTGCCCATTTTTCGAAACATCTGAAGGCAGATGCAACGCGTCTCTTAATGGGGACGTCCTAGCCCTTCGCATAGTTTGATTTGTCAGATTCATATTTTAAGGGTTCTGACGGAGTTTTACGCTGGCTGTCAGCTACCTAACGCAACCTCCTCTTTTATCCAGGCTTGGGACCGGCCTTGGCGGAGTTTCCTATCAATATTTATATACTATATAAATTTATTATTTAATTCAATGAAACATTTTGTGATCAGTTGTCTTTTACTTGTACAATACTGGACATTCTTGTTCAAGGGAATTGGTAGGCCCTTGCAAACCCCCCCCCCCCCCCAGTGTTAAAGGGAAATTCCTGGCTCCACTACTGAACACTATAACTATAGCATATTAATGTTGGTCAAATTATCACATGATTAATTTCAAAAGCAACTGAACACGTATATAAGGAACTATCTTTCAAATAAATCATAAATTGATTCTTTGCTCAGATTGGTTTTTTTCCTCTCCTTACATACAATTTACTGCATCATTGTGGACTCTCACTGATCTCTTGCTATTTGAAATCATTTAGTTTAAAGTTTAAACTTATTGTAAAATAATTAGGATAGCCAATATCAATCATCACCTTTTACGGTTGTATTTTTGGTCAATCTTCTTATTGGTGAAAGAAGAATTATAGAATATTGTCATAAGTGTTTCAGATTCTCATCCTGAAAATATTAAATTATAATCGGGATCTCTGGAATCTTAATATCATAAAATAGGGCAAGACATTCATTGCACATTTGCTGCATGTGTGCATGCTTGCATGCACGCTTTAATTTTGAGCCCATGCTTGCATGCACGCTTTAATTTTGAGCCCACTTCTGCCAATTAACAATTCAAATATGCTTGATCAGTTGAATTTATTTATTCATTCATTGTTGGCTACTTGACTGAGATAATTACTGGTGCTTCTACAAAATTACTGCACATGTACTAAAAAACTTAATGCTTTTACTACCACAGAAAACCTAAGTCATAGTGAGGCCTTGTGATGCACGTTGTACCATGTATCACCAAACATGAGAATTTGATACATGTAACCTTATAAGGTTGTCAATGATGCACATCAGTTATGATGATAGATAACTGCCCACAAGAGAATCAGGAGGTCTCCAAGAGGACCGTAATGGCATCGTAATTATTACAACTGGAACATGAAACAAAGTGTAGACATATTCTTCTTTCTCGTCATGAAGTTATGCTTCAAGATGGTCTGTTGAGTCATCATGCAGTTTATGTATTGAATAATTTCTGCAAAAATTAAATCTTAAATCATGAGTATTTAGTTGTCCATTGTTGCTTTGCTTTTGCATAGACTATTTTCTTCATTAAAGTTCGTTAGAAAAGAAGGCATGAACATTCAAACAAATTTGTCTCTCCCTTTTCTAGAGCAGGTTAGTTGAACTCATGATTATCTTCTTTCATTTTGGTTTTGTTAATAGTTACAAAGGGAAACAAATCATGTACCAAAACTGCAGAAAATCAAGGAAATACACTAGTTGGCAAAACGGCAAGCATTGTTTAATACAATGAAAATAAAGTTGCATTTATTTATGCATTATAAGACTACTAGGCTGATGCAACAATGTCGAAACCATAATGAAACACAGGCCACTACAGACATACAATATAGTTTTTTAGATTTTAGACATTTAGAACTATAGAAAAGATATTTGTAGCAACTTAACATTCATAGGTCATTCAGTAGACAATCGCCTCATTATTTCTTAAATTTAAAGTTTAATGCTATATGTGTTACTTTCACCCTAGCCAAGGTGTCCGAAGTTGGTCTGATTCAAGCGTCATTTAGGAGTAATGGCATTGAAGTATCATTGATTATGGTATTCTGCATCTGTTTTCTGCTTATTGGCAGGTAGTTCCCTTTAAACAAATAAACAATTGTTATCAAGACTAGAACAGTAATTTTGAGTATGTTGATGTTAGAATAACTCCTTCCAAAATGGCATTTGTAAAGACATGACTCATGAGAATTGGTGACTTTTAATTCTTGCTGTCACTGAACTTTATGCAGCAAGTTCTATGCAGTAAAGTTCTGTACACTCTATTAAATATGATACCTACTAGTTCACATAAATGTTGTTATCCATTGTTGAACCCTGCTTATTTATAGCAGAGACAATCTCATGAGAAAAAAAGGAAGTGAGATTATATGTTTTTCATTTTGGTTTTCCTAAATGTTTGTCTATATTTTATCTTTTATGGAAAGAAAAAATTGTAACATTCAAGGACCTTTCAGATTTAAGTACTGTGTGCTGGAGGCGAGCCTGCCTGGCACTGACATGGTATATGCTATGCCATGCCTGGTCATGCCAATGCTTGCCATAGACATGGCACTCTGGAAGCACGCCAAGTGCCAACACGCAGCTGATACATTGCCAATGCCATCTGTTTCATGCTTGCTGTGTCATGCTGACTAATGCTTAGTACCTTATTGTGTATATGAATCATAAATATGTTGAATTAGATTTAGTCTGATGAGATTTACTACTTTTGATTTTTTTTTTTTTTTTAGAATAACTACTTATTAAAGTTTATGGATGATTGCAATGCAGCTGAGCAATCTACTTCAGAGATGTTAACTCCATTCGAAAGCAAAGATGCAAACAATGATCTCCAAAGAGATATTCGTAGTCACCCACTCTTCTTTGGCATTACTCTGGTGCTGTTGGCTGAGATCATAAACTCTAGGTACATTTCCTTTGTGGTTATTGATCTGTGGCTACATGCATGAAAAATTAATCTACTAAATTGTTACGATCTGTGTTGCATTTTGCACTTGATTATTTAACTGTTCAAATGAACAAGAGGACTTTTAAGCTGCAATTATAAGAATCACTTTTAAGTTTCCAGTATGGGCGACATCTTCTATTTGAGCTTCTTTAAACCTTTTTGTCAACAGCCACCCAATCCTAGGTCCTTTCTTCCTTTACAGATCAGCCACTCAAACACTCAGCATCTTCTTTTTTGGGCCTCCTATAGAATTTTTGTTCATTAACAATCCGTATTGTGAAAATACAATCACTTAAGAGTAAATTCAGGCTATATCTTTTGTAAATATAATAATCCATATATGCATGCAGCATCTTATCTTTGTGATGCTCATCTTTATTCATGAACCTTTTTTGTGGCCTGATATTTTGGCTTATACAACATTGCTGGCCATGCCTAGGGTAAATTTGTTAGTTCCATTAGTGATTGATGATCACTGGCACGCATCAACTCATTCAACACATCAAAATCATAAAAAAAAAAGATCACTTTTCTTTCACCTTCATAATACTCTGGCTTATGTTTTACCAAACTATCGCCCAGTACCAGGTAAACTGTACTAAACCGGTAGCACAGTAATTTTATATGATGGGCATACTGATTATTGGTTCCACAGACTGACCTGCTGCTAATATTGTGCTGATATAGTATCTGTATCGGCACCAAAATTGGTACTGCGAATTATGATCGCCAAGAGAAAGTATGTCCTATGCTCACCAAAGAAAGTATGCCGTAGTATAAATAGAAGAGGATATGTTTGTGAAGAGCCAATCATTAGTCATTATAGGCATGATAGAACACATGGGAAGGGCTTCAGAAATCATGCTGATCCTAGTGGAATATAATTGTATGCATCAAACTTCGATTGATACTGGTTTTATTTCCACCTAACTCAATGACTTTGAACTTGCTAGTTTCATGTTTTTGTTGTTTTGACTCTGATATCAATAATTTCAGTTGTAATATCTAAAAATTCAAAAATAGCCAGTTAGAGCAGGGGAAAATTTTAAAGAAAAAAGAAAAATAAACTTTAAAGCAAAATTCATTATTTGAGATCTTAATATGTCTCATTTCAAAATTTCATATTAATAAACCAAAAATCATTTAAAAATATTTAAAAATTTGATGTTTTAAAAGTAATACATCAACAGCAAAGTCTTAATTTCAAACTAATTGGGGTTGGTTATATGAATTTTTTTCTCCATTTCGTTTGGTTTAGAGTTATATTTTTGTAAGGTGTAAAGATATCAAATCTTTCTTTACTACTTTCTTTTATATAATTCGCAATCTACCTCTACCCCTCTTTTGTTGTCTGCATTAAATTATTCTTTCATATTGGTGCATTCCTAAGCTTAAAGCCTATGTTTTACATGCTCATACCATTTAGATCGTCTTTCTCTTAATCTGTCCTTCATTATTACTATCTCTCCATCTTTTTACGAATGACTTCATTTCTTATTCTATATATTTCGTATATTATCATACATTCATCTTAACATTCTCATTTCAACTACATTCATCATGTATACATATTATTTTCTAATCATTCAACATGCTGTGTCATAAAGCATAATTAATTTTATGGCCATCTTATAATTTTTTTCTTTCAATTTGATAGATGTCCTACGATCATATAATATTTTAATTGTATTTCTCTATTTTACAAACCAACTTTAATCTTATGAACAACATCCTCCTTAATCTTTTCTTCTTTATAAATAATCAATTTTAAATATCGAAAATGGTCATTCTTGGCATATTTAGGTTCCATTTTAACTAGTTATACCCCAAAAAGGCTTCCAATGCTATGTTTACAAAATTTTTCGAAAACTAGATTCTAAATTTAATTTAGAGAAAATGCTTCCCAAGATTCAAGAAAATAAAGAAATGACAAGGAAATAGCAGTAATAGCTTATATACAGAATTAGTCTTTCCCTTCGAGTTATGTTTGACCGAGACTCCATAATCAACCCCTAATTGATACCAATTCTGGCCAAAACCAAGATGTTCCAGTTTTGGCTGGCTGTTTGATTGAGACTCCAGGCCATGATATCAATATCTTTTTGGAGTCTTCGGAATGAAGGTTTATTTTAAAATTAAGATTCATATTTTGTTTGCAAGCTAACTAGGCATGAGCCATGCTTGAACATTGTTTAAACTCAGCTTATAAGTGGACCAAGCCTGAACACGCTAGGCTTTTTCAGAAATGGATAGAATCTCACCTGGCTTAATAAGAAGTTTCATCTGAGCTTGGTTCATATCGTGAACAAGAGCCGAGTTTGGTACATATGCTGTCAAGCTTGGCTCAAGCTTATATACCCCCTTCATGCATTGAGATGAACATTAGCAGCATACTACTTGATTCATCTTAACTTGGCTCATTTGCACTCATAAAGATAAGTTTGAAAAGCCCCAAATAATCTTATGTACCAAATATCACCAAAAAGTTAAGATCCTATTTAAGTTGCGCACTTCCAATGGCATTCTTGTTATATTTGTTTTATCAATATACATGGCATTCTGGATAAGGTCTCTCATGAAGGTAATTTAAACAGAATGAAATGTGTCAACTTCAGATTTATGAATTCACTTAATGCACCTCCACTTCTATTGGAATATTTGGGAGTTCATTATTTGCTGCTCCTGTAATTGTGTATACCTAAATTAGACATCAATTATGTCTGTAGTTAATTAAACAGGATGTGTGATTAATGCCAATTTAATTCATGGATGTGAATGATTAAATTTGCATGGTCATGAGTTTCCTTTTATTTATAAATTGTCTTTAGAAGCCTGCTTCTACTCTTAGGTGATGGGATTGCCTAACTGAACAAGCTAATATTTCTCATTCTTCTATCTACAGGCTATTCACAACCGTCAGGGATTCTTTAGGATTAACATATGATGTATCCTTTGAACTAAGCCTTTTTGATAGGCTGAAACTTGGATGGTATGTGATATCAGTAACTTCTACACCGAGTAAGGTATGTTTCGCAATGTTAGCTTGTCTTCAAATAATTTTCCATCCCATGTGCGCTCCAATTTCTCATAATCAGTCTCTGTCAGGTTTACAAAGCTGTTGATGCATGCAAGAACGTTCTCAGAGGTTTTCATAGTAACAAAATTGCCCAGAGGGAGCTGGATCGGGTTAGTAGATCTCTAACCTATTATTCTTAATTCTGAATGATGAGCGAGTCCTATTAGATAACATGGTTATATATTCGTAAATTAGATCCTTATTTTGGACAACGAAAGTTATTAATGAACTTACCTTTTGGTATTTGTAACTTGTAATAAGTTGGTGATTTGCAATGTGTGTTTAAAGAAAAATTATATTTAGTTGAATTGCAGATTAATTACATAAGGAAAGTTATTGATCAACTTACCTTTTAGTATTTTGTAATAAGTTGATGATCAGCAATATATGATTAAAGAAAATTTTGATTTAGTTGAATTGCAGATTAATTTCATGTGGATTTAATTGTTAGTCATTGAATGAATGCACCACTTGCAAACTCGTTCTTACATCTAAATAATTAAAACATCACTGAAATTTATCTGGATCAAAACCTATTGATGAAGAAATTTAACTTCTTATAAAGTTCTATGCACTTTAATATGATCCTATTGATGAAGAAATTTAACTTCTTATAAAGTTCTGTGCACTTTTATATTTGCTTCACTTAAGCATTATTTACCCTATAAAGCTTTTTCTTAGCACCAAGGTTCATCATTCCAGAAGTCGGTACCATTTTAGAACCGAATTGGTACAAGGCGTATCATATCGAACCTGTGGTGTATTGGTCAAATGGACCAGGAGGCCCCAACTTATGAATCACCCTGAATCGGGCTACACTTCATATTGAATTGGTGGCATATTGGTCAAATGGATTAGGAGGCCTCAACTTATGAATCACCCTGAATTGTGCCAAAATGTGGCTGTTTGGTTCGGTTTGGGGTAGTTTGGTATGTGGATGGTTCAGGATAGTTCATCCTTCATACTAAACCAAGAGGCCAAGCGATCCTAGTTTTGGACTGATTTGATTCACTCGAACTAATAGGTTCGGGATGGTTTGGTTAACCTTACTCAGCACTATTTTCAGTAGTCTTTTTATGGTGCCATAATTCAATTGCTTATGATACAAGTAATGTTAGCTAGAATGCATTTGAAGAGAAGCTTTTACAATAATTGTCTTAAATCCATACTGGTCATTTCATTACATTATAAGGTCTTTAATCTAGTGTAGATTTTGGCAACAATGGTAAGGTTGCTCCATTGTGACCTTGGTATCATGGGGTTGAAACATAGAAATAGCCTCTTCGCACATTGTGGTAAAGTTGTATACATCTCTTTCTAGCCCTCATAGTGGCAAGGGCCAAGAGCTTCATGCACTTGGCTACCTTTTTTAAATATTTTGCCTTTACTCTTTATATCTGTGTTTATAATATGGTTTCAAATCCTAGTGGAGCTAAGGTAGAACGAGGTGGGCAGGGTCAGATACCTTAAGGCCAGATACCTTAATCTCTGTTTCCATCCTCACTAAAGAAAATAATTCTTGTCCGCACCCTATCCCCATTCGTCCTCATAAATAGAGATTTTTTTTATCTCCATCCCCATGTAGGGAATGATAGATCCCCATCCCCATTCCCATGTTTGGCCCATCCTGCCTCTAATGATACATATGAACTTTTAGTAAAAAATATAAAATTAATAATATATCTGGGAAAAAGTTGTTATTAAGCATATCAATAAATTTAATATTTCTCTTAAATGAGAAAAAATATTAATATATACAAAGGTAATTTTGTATATATGAAATACATAAAGGTATAATAGTACTTAAGTATAGGTTTCAACTGCGCGGGGTGGAGATATACTTATGTTGTCCCCACCCAATCCTTACCGCTGGGAATAAAAATAATCTCCATCCTCACCAAAGGGAAGGAATCTCCACCTCGAACGGGGTAGGGTGGGACAGCTCCCTTCTTTATAGGTTGAAATTACCGGCCCTAAGTGTAACATTCCGAACATTTGGATGGGTTACTGTCTCAACTATCGAATGAGACCACCGCATTATCATCCCAACAATAATTGGTATATATTAGGATATACCTTGTCAGAATAGGGTGGGACGGTGTGTCCAATTCCATGGGCACATTGGGATGACATCTTTCTATGGGATTTAAAATCTTGGTTTATACTATTAGCTTGTATTTGGTTATTGTAGGGATCACTAACCTCAAATTTTAATTATGGAAGGCAAAGAGGACCCTGCTGATGAGACATGAAGCTGAAAGCAAGTCAAATGCTTACTGGTTAGGATTGATAGCCCATTTGCAGGCTTCATCTGTTCCAAGAAAGGTAAGGAGCATTATCTTGATCTGTTAATTCTTTTTGCAGATATGTTTCTTAACATTTTCCACCACCAAGCTTTGTTTGGTTGTTTGTTTAGTTCGGAATAACTGCACATGAACATACACAGAAACAGAATGCATTATCTTTTTAGTCTCTGGCTGATTGTATATATGTCATAAAATAGTCATCTGAATATTGCCATGTGCATCAGCAAAAAATGTTAATGCCATTGATGTGGCATTGTTTTATAAATGCCAGTAATTCTTCTTATGGGCTATATCCTTTATCTATTTTTACTTTAGTCCTTTCTTAGGCCTTTATGATCTTTCTGTTGCCATCATCATACCTTTTTCTTTTCAAAAAAATCATGACACCATGACCTCTTTTGAAAACTTTAACATCACCTATTTTCATCACTTTTATCCTTAGATGGGATGTTAGCCCCTTAATACGTACTCCTTATATATTACCATGTCCCTTGTGCATCTATTTCTGCCATTCTCTCTTTCTCTCTTCCCCTTCCTCCCCTTCTCTCATGTGCACCTATGAAGCATGGACATCGATATGACACAATATGGATAACAACAATTCAGCAAATCTTTGAAAAATAGGACACTATACAACGAGTATACATCAATATATGTGTGTGCGTGCGCGCGCGCATGAATATAGAATACTTACATGGGTACACATATGTACATTCATATATATGTGAAAAAGAATCTATGAAGCATGATAAGCTATCAAAATAATCGAATACATACTTTAATAACATCAATTTCTGGAAGCTCATCATCTACTTTACACAACCATAGAGCCCAATCCATAAAATATTAGCATCATAGACTCTCAACCATTCATCATGAAAAGGCTAACACTAAAAAGGAAAGATAATGCCCTTCTCATTTTTGAAGGTATTGATGAAGTATTGCAATTGCATCCGAGAAGTATTTAGTTTTTAAGCAATAGGAGACAAAAGTATTAAACATATCTGAGAAGTATTTGACAAGTATCGGTTTTAAATACATACCGATATGGACACTACATATGATTTGAAGTATTCATGCTTTTAGACACACAAGCATGCAGATGGATGGATGGATGGATGCATGCATGCATGCATGTTTGTTCTAAGAGATTTAGTTTTCAATGTTGTAATTCTGTTCTATGAAGAAATGATTTACGAACCTTTTCCCAATTCCATATGAAATAAAGACTTGAATTTCATTGTATGATTTGCCTCCTGACATTCAAGTCATGGAATCTCTCCTTGTTGCCCTCTTTAAAAAAATTGGAAGCAGCGGTGGTCATTCTTTTTGGGGTCAATTTCTGAATGTAATTCTTATTGGTTACTGATCTTGCTCTTTTGCACTATTACTTTTGTTGTTTTACATTACTAATAGCCTCTAATGCAATTCAGGACATTTCGTGCATTAAAGACCTAACTTTGTTATATGAAGCTGCAACAATTGAGGACATATACCTTGCATATGAACATTTGATAGTTGATGATTCTTCATTGTTTTCATGTGTTGGGGTAGCAGGTGCACAGGCAGGTGAAGACATATCTGGTAAGACGTGTGATAACGTTCTACTTCTCTTAATTTAAATAATTGGGTTATTAAGTTGTTCATCTCTCTAACACATAGTTATGTTATTTCTCTTTTATTTTCTTTGGAGCCTCAAAAGAAATTCCCAGGTTGCAGTTATGTTTTTTTCCCTCCTAATTTCTATTGCTGGGTATTGCTTTCTCCAAGAATTTAAAACAACTGTAAAAAAAATGGAGAAATAAAACTCCAACAATTTTCATAGCATTTTGTCATCGTTGTCCATTCGAAATGATGTATGTTTTTCTTTTGAACAAAGGGAATTAGACCTGTTAGAAAGGTTTCTGATTACCTCTAGTGTAGCAACTAGAACATAAGCATTGGTAGACCTAGCATGATTGGAATCGGTTGCTTTCAGTTGAATATTCTTATAAGTCATCATTTTTACATGGCTGGCCATGAAAGAGAGAAACCATATTTTACCAGAAGACTGATCAGGATCTTGAACTGTGCCAAACATTTGCACATTTTAAAGGATGCCTCAAGTAATTGATGTCCTTGTAGTTCTCCAGGCTTGACATTTCCTTTATGTAATATATGTTGCATTTGGATGAGTGTTTGTGCAGGCATGTATCTTAGGATCTTTGTTCATCTAATCGTTTTTTTTTTTTTTTTTTTTGCCAATGCTTTTATGATAATATTAATGCAAAAGATGCCATGTGGGTGTCACAACCTTCTCAACTAATGAGCTGTATAAATCCCTCTCTCCAAATGGGGATATGTATTCCTCTGTGCGTAGTTTTACTTTATTAAGCCTGTCTTTAGTTGTCAAAGAATATATAATAGTATCAATCTAAAATTTGCTTTTTATTGATTTTTTTCCCCTGTTTAACTTTATTATTTTATTATTTGTATAATTTCAGATGATGAAGAACTCGATTTGGCCCATCAAGGGATCACTCCCATTGGCCGTGGTCTATCAACTATGACGAGACCGACAACTTGATTTCCTTCAGAACATTCATTTTGCCTGATACTACTAAACATGAGGAGGTATGTCGCTTGGTCTATGCTTGTGGATGGTTGACAGCATGCAGTGATGATCACTAAAATTATTGTCTCCATTCTGAAAGCTTGAGGTATTTCATGAAACAAAACAGATATTGGCAGCTTCGTTCCCATGACAGAAAAACACTTGTAAAAGATATCCCATTCAAAACATTTAAAGCTAGGTCACTGTTTCCCTGTGCTAAATCCAGAGGACTTTCATTCTTCAACTTCCTTCAGAACCAGAAGTCTTAAATTTGCTTGTCTCCAACAAAGAATGGATTCAACTGAATTAGCTGACAGATCAAAATAAAGTGATAATCTATGAGAATTTTATTTGCGAAGGACAATAGTTTTAACTGAAGAGGTGAACAATGATTGGTGCTTTCTTGGTCTTTATAAAATTCGAAATGATAGTGCTAAAGCAACTTTAAAGGTTTCATATTTAGATTTGTTATGCTAAGGACAATTACTTGGCAATCTTCCTCAGACAGAAACAGATCATAATAAAACAATGAAATCAAAGTTGCCCAAGAAACACCCAATTTGTTTGGTATATGGTTGATGTAGGAACACCTTACTCCCTAAGAGGGAGGAGGCAGGTTAGATTCTCTACTTGAGGGGGCAAAGAATCAAAGTTCTTTCATCTTCAAGAAAAATTAGAGAATGGCTATAGAAAGGTCAATCAATCTCATCTCTTTGTCAAGCAAAAATCATATTTGGATATTCTTTAAATTTGTCAAAATATGGATCATTTTATGGGTCAAAAGGTCGTATGACCTAATAACCCACATACAATAGTTGTGACCATGGTTTTAACAGAGCTATACTTGATATTTGATGCATAAAGGCATCAAATTACAAAACTGTCGACTTCACAGCTGTATTGCAGTTGTAAGATGTCATTGAAGACATAGGAAGGATATTGAACCTATCAATTTTCTTCTATGACCAAAGATTGTCATCACAAGTATGACCATGTGAACCTTGGTCGGTGCTTACAACCACTTGTTTATATATATGCATGTGTTCATATTCCCAGAAAATTGCCATGTAACATGAATGCTGTAAACCTTTTGTCTGTGTGATAGTTGTATAGAGGTCATGCACCTTTAATTTCTGTATGCCTGTGTTTGTGTATGTGGCATATTTCAATGGAGATGTGCGATGCGCTTATATTTTTTTGTGCTGAACAGCACAATGATCAACGACTTCCTGGCAATACCTTTGGAGTCCTTACATGCATTATGATAATTTTCGCACAGGATAGCTGTCAAAAGTGCGCCCACACAGAATATTACTATTCAAATTGAAATATATATGTGTGTGTGTGTGTGTGTTGTATTATTTTATTTTATGTAGATTTATTTGTATAAGAATACAATATGTTATTCTTCAAAGAAAATCTTCAAGCTCATCATCTGCTTGAAGTTCCATTTTGCCTGTAACATGAGTCTACCTCAGATGGCTTTGTTAGCAATACAGAGGATTGGATCAATAACGCCTATATTGTTATTTCTAGTACCAAAAGGGAATTAAAGAGGAATTGGAAACCGCCAACTGGCAGAGCTGATGCTATAGCTAATGAAAGACAATGAAGACCTGAAGGTGGTTTGGCAGCTGATTTGAAAGATAATGTTATAGTCTGCAGACAACACTTTGTGATTTGAAGTGTTAAAGACAATATATCATGTGGCATATTATAAACTTAGGGTATTATGTAACATATCAGAAATAAACTTGAAATATAGGAAACTACTTGACTCTTGATAGCTCATGACAAGATAAATTCCTGAACCAATTTGTGCGAGTATGATTGCAGTGTTTTTGGTTTGGAAGCTATTTGTCTAATTTTATTTTAAGCAGTGATGACAAGAAATCCCTTCATGGGTCATTTAAGAGGATCGACTCTGATCTAAAGTTGAATCATGTGGATGGAGCAGAAAGCAGGCCTGTTCCCAACTTTTCTTTGGAGCTTTCAGCCTTGAGGAGAAGAGCCTTAAAAACCAGCATGGGATTTTCTGGTTAGTCTATTGGTTTTTGTTATGAGAATTGTGCAAGTCAGCCAGCAACCGTGTTTTGATCTTGTCATTTTTATACTTTCTTTTCAGCTTCCGTTGGGGGATGTATATAGATGTATATTTCATTTATATTAGCCTGAAAAACCAGCTAAGGTAAAATCGTTTCATTCGCAATCTTTCTTTGGCTCATCCCGGTTCAATGCTGCAAGGGGAGAAATGTGCGTGTAAATGCTTTTATTATTAGGTTGGGTGGGGTTGGGACAAGATGTTATTTAATCCTTATCCTCCTATATATATATATATATATATATATATATATATATATATATATATATATATATATATCGTTGGATTGGATTGTTAATAATGCGCGGTAAGCCTAACTCCAAATAAAAATGGCGCTGGATTAAGAGCTAACTGAGCTCCTAAATTCACATTGGTAGGGTCAAACTAATTTTAATTGAATTGGGGTTCAAATAGTATCTAAAGGCTATCCCGTTATACATCACTGCATGCATTATGTGACAGCAAGCTTCCTGGCTCCGGTAGCCCTAGTCGAATTCATCTCAAAATCTGTTGTTAGGTGATCCATTCAGTTTCTCCTTATTGGTTAGAGGCAAAGGCTACAACTTATCAATCACTGCGAGGTAAGCAAAATGTGAGCTTTAATGCATGGCGGCGGCGATCGGTAAACAACCTCGGTTAGTTTTCAAGTAAGGTCAGTGAGCTTTAATGAATGGCGGCAATGATCGATAAAGGAGCTTGGTTAGTTTTTCATATTAAGGTCTCCAACTGCTCTCAAAATTGGAGATATTCTGGTAAATTTGTGTTTCCTCGAAAATTTTGAACTGTTCAAGAATACCTACATGTCCCTAATACATGGCTTTCATATTTGTCTTTCATTGGCCACAATTAGGCTTCATCCTGATATCTTTCCTTGGAAGAGAGAGAGAGAGAGAGAGAGAGATTACAGGGTTTGCATCCGCAAACTAGGTTGAATTGACAAAAGGATTGCACCAGTAAGAGATCTCCCGAGCCAAAAGAAGAAACAACCAAATCCACTCATTCCAACAAGTACATTCATCATCTCTTCCTTGTTTTCCTTCAGATAAAAGGGTCGTGCCAGAATGCATCTGCTGTTGATGTTTATAACATGTTTTTCATTCTTATGCATATGCCTAATGCACATGCTCCCACGTAGGGGGTTTGTCTAAGGTTTAACTGTTTTAGTAAATGGCTCATTGGCTCATTTTCTTCACCTATTGACCTGGAGACTCATCTTCCTGCAGTGACAAAACACCATTAATAAAGCTAAAAAGTAGCATGCATCTTTAAGCGAAGAGGATCTGAGGACATAGTGGCACTTGCGATTGGAGCATTCTCAGAGAGAGAGAGAGAGCCTAGCATCGTACGGACACTTTCTCGTTTAAATAAATTTTATTGTCCAATGAAAAGGCAGCGTTTTGAGTGAAACCACAAGTTCCTCTTGGGATCCGAGATAAGTAGAACTATGCTGAAAGCCTAGCATCACGATAGCTCTCCTCCCTCTCGTTGTTTGCTCCTTGGATTTTTCATCTCCGTGGTTCTCTTTGGCTCTTTTTGTGCTGGAGCACACTTATCTTAGAGAAACATTGCCAACAGCTGTGCCAGCTACTGAGGCTCAATTATAGCCACTCATTACATGCACCCTTTATTTGTCAATCTGAAGACTTCCTCGATCTTTCTGCCATTATAAAAATCCGAATCTTGCAGCCGAAGAAAACTTGAAACTGTGGGTTAAAGTTACATGTGATTCCAGTGTACATTATGATAAGAATACATCTATATTGTACAACAAAAGGGCTGCATTTTGACTGCAAAAATTAACCTACAATCCCATTTTTTTGGGCCTGAGGTAAGTAGAAGAACCCTGCCGCAAGCCTGGCATTACGACTTGCTGCTGTTGCCTTGCCCTTTTCTCCTTTTCTCTCTCCTTTTTCATCCTCTCCATTTCCGCTTGCTCCTTCCTCAGATTTTCCATCTCCTCCTCCATAGCTGTCTTCTCTTCCTTCTGCCTCCTTTTGTGCTCGAGCATGGATGTATCCGACTCTTTAACAGAGAAAAACATGGGCCCCAACTCTGCCAGCCACTGAGGCTCAACTGCAGTCACACATTGCATGTACTCTTTAGTTGTTAATATAAGTTCATGATAAACCACATAATCTGGGGTATATCCAAGTCCATATAGTGCACTGCTCGGATGCATATGGCAGGGCATTCCATTTCGGCAATTGACATATTCCCCAACACCTTTTAGCCTAGCAGCATTGTGGAAATATGCAGAACAAATTGCCTTCCTCACGACATCCCAATCCATCCCACACGAAGTCAGAGGAATTTTCAAGGATTTGAGTATATCTAGCATCTGGGACCTAACTTCCCTAGCCTTCCGAAGCCCTTTCACATGCAAGAAGTGATCATTGCACCAGTCCCCACGATATTGGTTTGCTTTCCACTGTTGGTAGACATTTAGAAGTGTCAGCTGGTCTGATTCTGGGACAAAGAATTTTTCCCTTGCTGCATCGCTCTCTTCTGCTCGATCCTTTGGTCGAAAGAAAACTGATGGCACCGAGAGCATAGATACAATTGTCAACACTTCATTTATACATCCAAGCTGCTCTCCCATCAACAACATTTTGGCAAGAGGTGGATCTAACGGGAACTCAACCATCTTCCAGCCTATGCCTGTAAGACTGCCCACATTATTCAATGCACCTAATACCCAGAGCTGGTACATGGAATTCAGAATGTTCTCTTGTGGAGGAGGGTCCATAAAGTCAAAATCCAAGAGGTTTTCAATTTTTAAGGACTTGAGCAACAAAACCACATTCCCCAGATTAGTTCTCTGGATCTCAGGCACAGGGTTGGGCAGCATCTCATTTTGGTATGCTGTCTCTGTGTACAACCGATAACATGTCCCAGGGCCTGTCCTGCCTGCTCGTCCAGCCCGCTGGTCAGCAGCTGCTCGGCTGACTGGAAACACTTGGAGAGCATCCATACCCATCCTTGGATTGTAGACCTTCATCTTACCATATCCTGTGTCTATGACATAGAAGATACCATCAACTGTAAGTGATGTCTCGGCAATGTTGGTTGCAACAACGCATTTGCGAGCCCCATCTTCTGCTTTCTGAAAGATCTTTGCTTGCAGGTCAGCTGGCAGCTGAGAGTAGATAGGCAGTATGAGAAGCTTAGGGACTGCCTTGCTTGTGGATGTAGTGAGCTGTTCCATACGCTCGGCAAGAGCATAGCAGGTTGCTTCAATCTCATCCTGTCCTGTCATGAAAATCAGGATGTCACCAGGAGCACCGGTAATGTGGATGGTCATGGCCTGCTTCACTGCAGCTTCCACATAATCCTCACAAGGCGTTTTGCTATACAAGATATTCACAGGAAATGTCCTGCCAGGGATCTGGAAAACTGGCACACTGCAACAAAAATTGATAGAAATCGGAATGATGTGCCAGAGGAGACAAAAGTCTTTGAGAAAAATATGGAATAGGAAAGGCATGCAAACAGCTGTACCATCATCTCACCTTCCAAAGAAATTAGAGAACTTCTGAGCATTTAATGTTGCAGAGGTCACGATGAGCTTGAAGTCACGTCTCCGAGCAACCACCTTTTTCAGTATGCCAAACAACACATCAGTACTTAGTGATCTCTCATGCGCTTCATCCATAATGATAACTCTGCAAAAGAAATTATGCTCATCAGGGAAGCCAAACCTCAGAACCATGCACTATTTAAATTTTGCTCATCAAAATTTTTTCGGTCCAAAGTGATTTTTATTTTGCAGAGGTGGGAACACAAAGAACAAATCCTAAAGTGAAATCAAGAAAATATCATATGGTAAAACATTTTTTGCAATCCAATATATAACAACCAAAAGTTTTGAAACACATCGCTATTAGTTCAATATGGTTCATTAGTCTGTTAACATGGTCAATAGCTTCTTATGCCCAAACCTTCTGTGTTGATGCTTTTGCATGTCATGGTTTTCCTTTTCATGGTTGTATCCCTATCCTTATGCTTCACTATCTCAACGAATTGGGTGGGTTCACCTTGACTTTTACCCAGAAACACCATTTTTCAGGTTTGTGCAAGTTCTTGACATTTTCAGACACTTGAACATGACAAAACAGAGCCCAAGACATCAGTGTCCCCATAAACTGGCAGCATGCACGGATGTGACCTAGCTTTGCTTGGAGCATGTCATGCAGAAGATTTCGGGTTTCAAGCATAGAAGCAAGGATAGTTCAAATAACATGCCATGTGCGTTTGCATATGTATAGGATAGGATACTGATACTTGAATACTTCTTGGAGCAGGTATATGAAACTTGTACAAAGCTACTTTTCAACATTCAAAAACACTATACGTCATGGATACTTTAAGATACTTCAATCATACCTCCAAAAATGAGGGAGAAAGTGTCTATTTCCTTTTTCTACCATTAAATTTTTAATGATTTTAACGTTAAAATGTGAAGAATTGCAATCTATAGATTTGAATAATCGAATAATGTGCTTGTAAAAGTTGATATTGCCACAAAATATGGATAACATTATTTCAATATCTTATGATGTGAAGCAAGAGATTCAAGATTCTTCATCCCACCGAAGATCAAAGTAGCACAGCAGAAGGGATAACTAAGGTTTTAAATTCTATGGAATGGGGGATGTTTCGATTTCTCCATAAAATGGGATAACCTTATTGTCAGGCCTTGTCCTGATGGCCATCCTGATAAAGCATCTTGATAACCTCATCTTTCTTCCCCTCGTCTTTCCCTTATCTCTTCTATTTCTTTTCTTTCTTCTTTCCTTCTTTTCCTTCTCTCTTTTTTTTTCTTCTTTCCTTCCTTTCTTTCTTCCCTCTCACTTCTTTCCATGCAAGGCTAGGTTTCAATGTCTTGCCCATCTCGATCCCTCTTCCCAATGGGATCAAGATGGGACAGCCGAGACACCCTCTATCTTGCCAGAACTTAAAATTTTGGGAATAGTTACTAGTCTTGTGCCAACTCCTTGAAGGTCCTCGCACAAAATGATTTAAGTTTCCAACCTAGTACTAGTTGGCTCTCATGGGTACACAATTTTATATTACAGCAAGGAATTACTCCAATTTAGTAATTTAAAAAGAACTTCAAGAACTTTATTGATAAATACTTGATATCAAATTTACAGGAAAAAACTCTTACAGCCAATAGATTTCTATTTCTCGAAAGATACAAAATTTCTAAAAAAGTTTAAATAGATAAGTATTAAATAAATAGCTAAAAATACATTATTAACTCTTGATTAGAGGTGGCAAAAACCTGATCCAACCTTTGAACCCGACCTGAACCCGCTTGAAAAATTAGAGTTAGGGTTCTACTTTTTGACTTGAACCTGAAATGAGTCGAACCCGAAATGATCCAAAAATTTTAATGTTCGATTGGGTCGGGTCAGGTCATGAATAACCCAAATGACCCAAAACTGGTATTTAGGTAAGAAATATTTTCAAGTTTATTTGTTTTAAATTTTAGAATTTTATATGGATGATATTATAAACTTTTATGAATTAGAAAAATACTTCTAATCTCATTATTTATTGAGTCACATGAGCATAAACTATATTAAATATCAAAGAATATAAAATATTAAAATGTCGACCATGTAAAGAATCTAATTGATAATTCAACACCTTGAGAAGGAGATTAAAAAAGTAAAATTAAGCATAACTTTACTCTTTTTATATATAAAATTAAGCACATTTCCGACACTTGCTTATTTTATTTATAATCTTATTAATAATTTAATATTAATATTGATTTAATTTTAAAACTATACTTTTGTAGACTATTGCTTAATCATATTATTTTTATTTTATAAATTTATAATAATTATTTTTGTTAGCATCTAATCATGTTGCAATTTTGTGTCTATCGGTTCTAGCAATTAGAGTAACAAATGGGTAAAAGAAGAAAAAAATAATTGAATTAACCATTGATAAATTACTTTAAAAATAAGAAAAAAGTATATATTAAATTCCTAAAAGAAAAAAGAACTAAGCGAACTCGAAATGACCCATGTGTTGACCCAAATCCCGATCATTTAGTCAAGGTTTAGCTTCAATGACCCAAACCCGAATTAACCCGACCCACTCCAATTGCCACCTTTACTCCCAATTGACCTCTAACTCATTTAATGAGTTTCCAAAAGAAATAACATAGAAATTCGAACAAAAATAAAAGAAAAAACATCCTTTAAATTATCGGCCATGGAATGCCATTTTCATAATTTCCTGAAAGTTTTGCCAACACTACCACATCCTTAATAAATTGTTAACAACTTCCTCATCCAAACTCCATTTTGGGTGATTCAAGTTGCGCCATAAAGCTTACTTGGTGCCAAACATCATGGAAGTTGATTTACTTGAAATTATAGTTATATTAATGTTGGTGAAGCTTCCTTTTAGACTGATACCATTGGATTGCCTTTTCTAAAGTGGTTGAAAATGAACTTCAAAATATAAATGTTTTCTTATTTAAACTTTGGCAAACTATATGCATTGATTGGATAGGACCTCTTTCTAGGAATTTGGATAGAAACCCATGACTGCATAATTATGCTTTATGGGTGCTTCTTTAAATACATACCTATGTCATATGCATCTGTGTATATGTATCTATACATGTATGTACAAATATATTCATTAGCACATACTCGCCGCACCATATTCTATTGTCCTTATTGTATCATATCTATAACCCATGACCATGTTCATGCTTCATAGGTTTGAAGTGTTGGGCACTTTTATATCTGTAATATGAAGTTATTGCAACTATTCAAGATTCACCCAAGAATTAACTAAACAAATTTTAAGTATCAACTTGATTAAAATGCATATAAGGGACGTATGTTATGTGTATATTTATGCATAGTGTGCATGTGTGTTTGTGTGCATGTGTGCGCCTATTATAAATAAAGCTAGAAACCATTTGAAGTATTGGCCCCAAATGGCTTCCTAACGAAAACCAACAATTGCCCTCTCAATCTGAAAATTGACACCATTGATCATGATTTGCAATGTGTAAAATAACATAAAAACTAAAAACTATTTGATTTGGAGTCCTTCTACCTATGAATTAGGTGGGCAATACTGATCACATAGCAGTGAGGAAAATTGTCTTGCACTATGCAATTTGAAAGTTCAAACCATTGATCTTTTGTAGCTAAAAATTGTTACTATTAATCTAAACATATGGAAACCAAAACCAATTAATTTAAATTCTTCTAAACTATAAATCAAATCAAAGTATGGTATTGTACCAGCAAAATTGCACATTTGTGTACATCCGATGTACAAGTACTCAGCTACATAATTTCTTGTCTCTAGCCAAGTTAGGTATGCAGATTATGATCGATAATCTTGATCTAAGCAATCATTGATTTTCATTATGAAGCATTTGGAGCCAAATACTCCCAAAAGCACTCTGGCATTACTATATACATTTGTATATTTATATATATTTATACACATAAATATGCATACAAACACATATAGTGTTAAGCTACAATAAACATTAAATTCTTGGTAAAAGATTTAACAATTCAGAACCAATTCTAAACCCTTCAAATTGGATAACCACACCCGTGATCATGATCTACAGCATAAATATGCCTAGAAACCAAAAATTATTTGCTTTGATGATTTCTAACCGATACATCAAGCAGGTGTAAATTCAATAACACGATTCACTGTTTTGCTATAATTTAATCTCTTGGTTTACATTCCATACATGTTTTAACATGTGTAGATCATGATCAATAAAGTGGATTATAAATTTAAATATAACCTGTCATGTATTTTAGCATGCTAACACAATGAGCACTATTTATTTTTCCACCCATGATGTTTAAATATCTCTAGAATATTTTTTATTTCAATATTTAGGCATGACATTAGTTTTGGAATCTATTCTATGCCAAATTTGTTTAGCTTTTTTTTTTTTTTGTGAGGAGGGGGGGGGGGGGGGTGTGGGTTGTAGAGGGGTTTCCAAATGTGGGTGAAAGGTAAGATCTTAGGGATAGTAAATCTGATCGTTGAACTAGAACTTCTCTTTATTGCCCAACATTTCATCATAAGATATCCATAAGAGAGTTTCAAATTAATGTTTAACCAATGTTTAATCTAAATGAAATAATTGTTAATTCTAAGAACTCCCAATAAGCAGGCAATTCTGAGACTACAAGTTCGGCTTGTTCACACTACTTAGCATTCATTTGTGAAGTCCAGAACTGAGTTTAGAGCAATTACACGCATGCGAGTATGTGCATGCAGTATGAAGAATAAACCAAGTTGCTTTATGTTCTAGGCAAACAATACCAAAGAAACATAAGAAAATATAGTTTCGAGAGTCAGAAGTATGAAATGCTCAGATTTTAGTGTCTAGGGATAGCTGAACCATCCGGTTCAGCCTAGTATATTGGCGGACGTGGGTGAGGCCTTCCAGTTCACCTGGCCAGTATGCCATTTGTTCGGTACAATACATATATATTGAATTGCACCGGCCGGTACTGATACATCAGACCTTGCTGATAACCTCGCTCCAGCCAACAAATGGATAATGTAGAGAAAAAGTATTAATAGCAAATCAACTGGATAAAACATATGAGATATGCTTGTGTAAGTTCTGATTATCTAGCAAGAATACTGCTGTGGGTTTCTAAAAGGTGTTGAAATCAATTCCATCAGCAGCTGTAGAGGGTAAATAAGAAAAGATCATACCGATAATTGTCAAGGTCAGCGTCCTTCAATGTTTCACGTAGAAGTATTCCATCTGTCATATACTGCAAAATTTTTATGTAAGAATTCCTTCTCAGAATACATTAGAAATATCAGCAGATATAATAAAGACAAAAAAATGACACTGCCAAAATCAAGTTATCATCTAATAAAAATTTTGAAATACATGTAGCTAACCAATTGAAGAATCATTAGCATGAAAACATCTTGAGAAGAGATGGAGCAAAATAAATTGGCCAAAAAATTTCTTGAAAATATCATGAGGGGAATATCTTTTCTAATCCGTAAGTATCTTAACTAAGAGAAACTTAGCACTTTGCAAACCTATCTTTGAGCATTGTAATAATTAAAGTGAGGAGGAAAACATATCTAAATATTTATCTGCCCAAAATTGTTGATTTGCACTTAGTAATATTGCCAGCCCATGGACGCCTTAAGGATGATGATGTTCAACCAGCAAATATGTTAAATATTACACACGCATGAGATGAACTACATAATTAAGAAGTTCAATAATAAAATCAATGATATATCTGTTAAATGAAGAGACAATTAAATATAGACATGAGATTAGTGAGAAAACAGAAAGTTACAAACTTTCACCTTTATTATAGTATTTGGACCAGTAACATCCTCAAACCGAATGGCGTAGCCAACTTTGTCACCTAACTCTGTTTCCATCTCCTCACTGACTCGTTTTGCCACACTCATGGCTGCTACACGTCTAGGTTGTGTACACCCAACAATGCCACTTATAGTATATCCATCTTCATGAAGATACTGAAAGGTAATTATTGAGATCAGATGAAGGTTCACTTAATTGCTCAACAGCCTCACAATTTAAAAAAGAAACATGGAACTAACCTGTGTCAGCTGTGTTGTCTTTCCAGAACCAGTTTCTCCAACTACAACAATCACCTGATTTTCATGGACTACCTATAATATTGGTAAAATATAGTTAGGACACAAAAATGCAATTAAGCCTTTTTATTAAGTAATTATCTGAACCATGGTAAGCAAATTAACACACAACATCAAATTCCGTCACCCATATATAAGCAATTTTGACAATGGCATGACATACGAATTTTTTAAATTTAAGAAAATGCAAGAAAAAAGAGGAAAATAAAAGAATAAGAAGCGTAAATAAACAGCAGTACACACAACATACATACGCGTCGAACAAAAATTTAGTAAAGGAGAGGCATTGAAGCTAGGCTGTCAATTCATTCCCCACAAAGTTGCTCTGAATTGTGTTCCACAACCAAGATGGAAAAGAGTGGTTGGGAATGCACAGATAACAAATATCACAAAAAGTTTCATAATAGGTTTGATCCTCCTAAATCTGAAAATCAAGAAGTGGTAAATGGTCTCTCGCTACATGCAAATTAGAAAGAATGCATCCCATGATTCAAAGCTTTCAATAGGACCACAGTGGAGAAATTAGTAACTTGTTAAATCCTACAAATTACATGTTATAGAGAAACTAGAACCTAAAAGATGCTTGCGTGTTACATTGGAACCTTACATAAGCTTGCCCTTTATATGGTGCACACTAAAGAGCAAAATGAAGGCAATACCCCTCACAAAATAGTATGGTATATTTAATGTCTTGAGTGTGAGATATTTAATACTTGAATGATTTATAGAAGTACATATTACAAAAAGACTACAAAAAAAAATCCTCCAAGGACTACAAATATGATTTGGTACGTTACCTAGACCAAACATGGCTCAGCGTGATTATGAATAATCATCAGGATTAAGTCACCTAAACAGATAAGAAAATCTCCTCTATTTCACTATGCTCTCGTGTCGTAAAGTAACTTGATGAGCTCATAGATTACATGTTATCTTCACAATTATAACATCAGTGTCACTTTCCCCAGTATTAGTAATGAAGATGCGCTATAAAAAGAACCAAAGAACTTCGGCAAGAAATATAGACCTGCAAAAATTCATCACGAACAGAATATATTGGGAGATACTGTCTTTGCTGTGAAATGGATTTTGACTTGGCAAAATCACTCACTGCTTCACCTTTACTTTTCATGTGCTGAGCAAACTTTGCATCATCCTTAAAATCAACTTCCCCATCTTCTCCTACAACTGCAGTATCTGCATCAATCTGAAATTTGGAGCATTATTAGACAAGTAAAATAAACAAGTAAATAATGGTAGATAGGGAAAAGCGTTAGCTGTTATTCAGTATATGGACCTGCTCAGCTGTCTTCTGAACCCCTAATATGTCACCAAGTTTTGATCCAGCTAGTTCCCAAAACCGTTGCCGTGACTTATTCATACTCTGTTTTTCATGAATCTCTCTAACTAAAGCAGAGCCTTTCCGTGCAATTATAGCCATGTCTGATGTGGGATCTTTTATAGGCATCACAGGTTCTGCCTGTTTTGTAAAAACCACCCTCCCATCCAAGAAAGGAGGCTTCGTATCTGTAACAATGAATTAAAAGCAAATAAATAAATAGTACATAAAATCTCAGTGCACTAAAAACATAGTCTCATCTTGAAACCATTTTGCAAAAGGAACTAGAGCACTGAGAATAAAACAAGTTCAAAATGGCTTCTGCAGCCAATCATCTGTGTTGTTTAAAACATGGATGCAAAACAACTTTGACATTTTTTTTAAGAAAAAAAGAAGCTTTCAGCTGAAATAACTAATCAAGCTACTCCAAAATGCTAAATCTACATACAGCTTTGGTATTTGCACATTGTATGGATAAAACTTTAAACATAACTCAGCTAGACAAAACTCAGCTAGGCATTCTTCCAGCCAGACTTAATGAAAGTAGCGTTTATTTGGGCATTCAGTATCAGTTGCACATTGAGAATCTTATATCATGCATCTGACTTGGGGTCTAGAATTGAACAACATAACTATAACCAAAAAGCTATCCTCCTAATGTAGGGGTAGTTGGTTGAAACCTTAAACATACCATGAACCAGAAGGATTACTTTGCGCTCATCTTCATCCTCAAACTCTGTTTGCACCTCTGTTCCTCTGACAGCTCCAGATCTCAAGAGCTGTCTATCTTCCCACTGAGCATTGTCAGCAGTTAACTGTGATAGTTTTTTACTCTGGGCAAGTGTCATCAGAGTTCCATCCTTGCGAGTCTGAAATCAACGGAGTAAATGTAACACATATTTAAGTTATTAAGCAGCAAAAATTTAAGTTATAGGTGTTTGTGAACAAGATGTTTTGGAGAGTAAATGCCAACAGTAACCTCCTAAAAATGAGCAATTAGGTACATCCTTGTAAAGCTATGTCATTGCCGCAGCAGCAATAAAGCCTTAATCTCAAATTAGTTGGGCTCAGCTATTGTAAAGCTATGTCCTTGACATGTGAAATATACATTTCCCTATGGTCAAAGCTAATATGGTACCATTTATAAGAGGAAAGGCTCCACAACCAGCCAAGAAATCAAGATTAACAGCAGCCACATCGATAATGGCATAAAAGCAGATGGGCCACATAGATAATGGCATAAAAGCAGATCGGACAATCATTAAGGCACATACTTCACATTCCATGAACAAGCAATAACTAAAACTTCAATACACTAATCATGGAATCTCATCAGCTACATACAAAGAGATAAACTAAAAACAACCAGGTATTTATGAGTTGTCCTGAATCTAATATTCAATGATCTGCCAGTAAATAATGCAAAGCAAAGATCCTATATCGCGCAATATTTTGTAAAAAGGCTTTTCAAATTGTTCTAGATAGTTCTTGTAATGTCCATTTTGACAATCTCATTTCTCATGCACCCAAAAAATGTAATCAAGCATTTAATGTTCCATACCAGCCTTCTTAAATAAAATTCTGATCAACTGGATGTGGATCTCATACTACACTTTTCTGCCTTTTGAGGTTCATCCATGACGTATGCTCCATGGGCAATGGAATGGAATCACAGCAACACAATTACAATGCATTAGCTATCACAAGTGATACAAGACATAGCAATTCACAAGGGCTATTGGCAGTGGCAGAGCCAGACTTCTTGATGAAAGGAGGGACAATTATAACAACTAGCGATCTAAGAATTCATAATTCACAAGTTCGAGAAATAAATTGTCTATTTAGACCAACATTTGAATTACTTTTTTCGAGAAAACAATTTGAATTACTTAAAATTTTATATCAAACACATTGGTAAAGCCTTTAATAATATAGACAAACCTTATGCCAGATAAATGCTGCACACAATAACCTCTGATTTGCTAGAAAGCCAGCAAATGGCTTTTACATTAAATATCTTCTAATTAATTGATAATATATAGATCGTTAAAAGTGCAAGTTTCAGAGACTATTTATAATCATTGAGTCCTTATTCTAATAAATTTGCTAAAGGAAAAAAAAAATAGTAGCACTACATCGAAAAATTAATATATAGAATTCCATATAGAGATAAATTGAATGACGGAAAATTATATTGAATTTTAAGAGAGACTGGAATGTCATACCATATGCAGTTGCTGTTCAAATTAACCCTTTGCTAATTTGAAAGGACTGGTTTACTTGCCACCAAAGCCATCTGCTCCCCCTCTTCATTTTCTTCTCTTCAGACATTTGGGTTTTATTTTTTTATTGAAAGGACCACACAAAATTTTATTTTTTTATTGAAATAACTCACACAAAATTTTCAAATAAGTTTTATGAAATTAGCACTAAAACCATGTGGATAAAAGTCATTCTAAAAGAAGCGTCCCATACAGCTGGATTAGATTGGTTTTAATTTTGACCTCCCATTGCAAGATTTACCATAGACTCCTGCCTCCAAGTATGTTACCAATTGGCAGCAATTTAGAAAGGTGTGGTTCTCTTACTCTTATGGAAACCCCACTCAGGAAATGCCTAATTTTAAGGGGAGGAAGATTTCATAACTCTGCAATATAACAACCTAAGTACTTGATAAATCCCAAAATTTCAGGAGAGGCAATTGGCACCTCTCGCCCTTCATTCCCCCAGTGGCTATTGGGTCCTCTTCTCAAGCCAACATCACACACCTTGTGGTCACCATATTCACAAGCAGCAGTCAACTAAGCAACTTCACTTCCCCAGGACAAGACAAGCCAGATGCGCAAATCATATTCTCTAAACACAAAGAGTAGGCCTCTCATTAAAAACATAACCTAAGCCATATACACTCCTATAGTATAGAACTAGCCATAATTTGTCCTCTTCATTTCACTAACAAACATGTTGCCACAAGCTGCCATACCCTTTGCATAATGCCCACTTCAAAAACTGAACTGCACAAACTTCTGAGACCAAAGAATAGAAATTACTATCTCTTTCAACATCAACCCACCAGACTTGCATTAAGGAAAGGGGAAAAAAAACAAATATTCAGCCATTTTGACCCTTTCTACAATTTGAACCCCTCAAACTAGTTGTTTTCCCTCCAAATAAAGATTTATAATTTCAATGAGAAATCAATCAGTTTGGCCAAAACAGATTGATTTAGACTGAGATCAATCTGAAACTAGACAGAATTTTTGGTACTCATCAATTTCGATCACTATAGGCTGGTTTCCACTAGTTTCAGCCAGAACCAACCAAAACTGCTGGTTTCATTTCTATTTTTGTTTAATAAGTAAATATGTTTACAAAATTCATCGATACAATTCAATTGCATGTTTATCTAAGTCTCTAATGTTCTATTTTGTGTTATGTTTGTCTTTGTTATTATGGTGGGTGAAATAAAATCTTGATATGTCTATAAGTTATAAACAACAACACTGCAACATGTAGCAACAGGAGAAAGATACATGTGCAAGTCTAGAAGCTTCTATTATTTTGAAGAGTGATAAATGTCAAGGAACACCACCCAAAAAAAAAAAAACAAAGAGTTATGCATAGCTGCTTAAAATCATATCCTCTAATTCTAGAAGCTTGCTTTAAGAGAAACTCTACTAGAATTTGTTTTAGTTTGTCTTCATATTAGCATGCCCGCAAGAAAAATGCAGTTCTACTTCCTCTGTTCATCAAGTCTAAACTCTTTGCATCTAAAAGGCAATCCTGGACAGTTGTTGCTTCACTGCATAAGTTTATATTCTGCCAATTTATAAGGCTTTATCTCCTCAACCACTAATTGGTTGTTTAAAATACATGGCAAAGTCCCCACTGTAGCCTAAGTACCTTTGGCTAGAAACACAACACCAATATATGCAGGATTGAAAAGGTTGACAGTAAATAACTTAATTAACCTCAAGGTGGGTTAAAGGATTTGAGTGTAACCATGGGGAAGCAGTCTACCTAGATGGTTACATTTTGATGTTCTAAAGACTAAGATCGCTCCATGTCAACTGAAAAGGTAGGATTCCCTAACCCACTATCAGACCCCTTAAGATACATGGCAGGCAACTCCTTTTCTTAAGCTGCCTCAGTCAGGTAATTGACAATTGAGAACCACATATAAAAGACTGATACAAGGTTAACACTCAAGCAGGTTATGAGCATACATAACTTTGTAAGGCAGATCATGGCTTGTTATTCAAGATTGAATAGCCTCAAAATGGTTGCAGAAGAGAAAAAAAAAAAAAAAAAAAAGGAAAAGAGCTCACAGAATGGCATGAATAGCTTGCATACAATAAATCTTGATGTTCTAAAGTTAAGACAAACTTATTAATGGTTTTCCTCATAAGTGAATGCAGTGTCTTTTTTCACAATAATATATATGACTCCAGATTGTGGTTGGTTATTTAAGATTAACCTAGAATTGAGGCAAGTGCTCACAGAAAGGATACTTGTACTCATATGCCTTAATATTTGATGATGTTCCAAAGTTTAAGATTAACTTACCGATGCTTTTCATTCTTAACAAGTGAATTTTATTTCCATAAAAGATATAACACAATGATTCAAAAAAACCATATAACAATAAATAGCAAAATAATTATTAAACTAAGGTCTGTCTTACTGTCAAAGGGGACTTAAAAGGAGGAGCACTAGTAGGAAGAAGACTTTGGTGTTGATCCATTACTCAACTAAAAGGTTTCTGCTATGAAAGTCTAAGTTCAAGGTTAAGGCACAGAAAGGATCGAGCAATAAAATAAGATGTGCATAATAGATGCTGCTATCACTGTGTCAAATTAAATGGGTTGAATTATTTGCATTGAACTATTCAACAATGTGCATACAATTCAACCAACACCCACTTGGATTTTGCAAAATCTGCATGCAAATCAACTCTATAGATAAATTTTTATGGTAAAATAAACAAAATGTAAGCAGTCCTGGATAAATGACTGGCATCAATGGTAATATAGCATCTTTAACCAGCAAGTAGGTGTAATATGATAATAGTACGTGAACTCCTAAAACAACGGTTAGTTTTCCCCTGGCAATTTAGATAGAACTATTTAAAAACATGGAAGCATACTTCAATGAAACAAAAAGGCAACCATTACCAGTCTCTTGGCCAGCTCTGCCTCCTCCTTCTGGTAAGAAGAATCATCCCCAAGAAAGAAAGATGAGCTATCAGTATCAAACATCGTGTTATGCTCCTCTCTGTCATACCTGAAGAATCACCAGCATTAAAACCAAAACAGACATACTGTTGAAGAAGGAAGTCAAATCTTATAAATAGATTCATCCTGTATTGGAGCAACATGAGACATTTTTGCAACCTCTATAAACAAGATTACATAATTCCATGTTGCCAAATGAAGCTTCCTTAAAAATATAAGAGAAGGAAGGCTTTCATAGTTGATTCGAATAAGGCAGATTCAGTGATGCTTTGGCTGTTTGTGGGTGGTGGATGGTGCCATAAATAATGGCAACTCCAAGAGCATATGAGCATTGTTTAAGGGCATGAAGGCATTGCATGGTAGGGTTGAATGGTTGGGATTAAGGCTCCGTTCTGACAACAAAAAAAAAAGATAAAAAAAAGCATGGTAACCCTTCAAATAATCAGAGAATGTGGTGATGTATTTAATTTAGATTTCAGCCTGTCCATATAGACCTAGGAAATGAGTTTTTTTAAACCAACTACTTCAAAGGACCATTAATGATCAGCTTTTAAAAAAATAATGATGCCTCAAGTTTTGTAAAACATGTCCATGGAAAATGCAAATAAGTTGTTTGAAAAATAAATTACAAGGTTCACACAATTGGAAATAACAGTGTGTTTCAAGAATTTCACTCTATTGGAAAATCTATAGAAACTTCTTTTTTTATTTTAAAGATGAAAAGTTCGCCAGATACCATGCACGGTCAGCATTATAATCCATTTCCTGACGCATCTCCTCAGTGATCTCATAATCTCTATAAGAGTCTTGATCAGCACCATGGTCCTGATAAGGTTGGCATGCATCATAATAGAAAATTAATGCATACAACAGTCATGTAAATGAATGAATAAACAAATAAACCCATATTAAACAGAATCAGAATGTAAAATAAAATCATATTTAATAGAAATTAAAATGTAAAATCATATGATGACAGGAAAATAGGAATATCAAAGTAGGAAATTTGACATTATAATCATGATGCAAGTAAGGCCATGTAATTGATCTTTTATTATCTTGCAACTATTTTGAAGATCTATCCACTGGTGACTTGTAGACTATTATTTCCAACTAAGGTTCACCATACCAAAACCAATATTGCTTCAGTATCACACTGATACAATTTTATACGGCCGTACCATACTAAACTGACAGTGCATTGGTTAGGTACAAGGCAATTCGGCATAGTTTGAGGTCGGTAAAGGGTCAGTTAGGGGTGATTCAGCATCTGTACCAAACCGAACCACTAAATCGTACTGGTTTTGGATGGGTTTGTGCAGCTGACCCCGAACCACCCAATTCAGTATGGTCCAGCCATCCTTCTTCCCAACATTACAACATTAGAAAGGATGGCAAAATTATTCTAGAAATTAATTATGTATATTTAACAAAATACAGATCATGTGAAAGTGCAGGTCTTTGATTGGGATATAAGTTATCTAGAACAAGAAATATTAACAGTTTACCAAACCGAAACATTAACATCATAAATTCGATGCTAAAATTATGTAAATGTGATCATGCATACAAGAATAGTGTGATTTTGCATGCACAACAGTGCTTACACAAGAAGAATAATGTGATCGTGGCCTCCCGCACCCGTACGAATTTTTTTTCCCTCCCTAATCTTAATCAGTGCACCAGCCTAGTTGCACAAAATATAAGAGGGGGAGCTTCATCTCAAATGCTAGTTTAGATATTGGCTAACTTAGGATCGGTTTGGTATCACTTTGATTTTCTGATTTTCATTTTTAAAAGTAGAAACACAAAAATCAATGTAAAAAAAAATAGTTGGTAACACTATTTTTACTTTTTATTTTTAAATGTAACTTTTATTATTTATGAAAAAAGTGGAAGTCAATTTTTTCACTTACACTTCTTTTAAAATTAACATTTTTTCAAAACTGAGATAACCTTTTGGAAAAGTAATAATATAAATTATATATATTATATCATATATATTATATGTATTATAATAATTATTAGTATAATAATATATATATTATACATAATATATCACATTATTATAATATGGATTATGATATTAAATATAATATTATATTTGTAGGATGTGTTCGGTTACAATTGTTTAGAATGGAATTATAATAAATAATAGTAGTTACCAAACATGTTTTGTTGTCAAAAATGTTTAAAAAATATTGGAATTTGTATTTCTATTTTTTTAAAAAAAACAAAGTGAAAGCAATGCCAAACGCAGCCATATATTTCGCCCTGTTTCTTGGTCTCAAATGGTGTGGCACAGGAAACAAATGGTGTGGCATGCGTGCTGGCACAGCAGGACAAGTCCACTGGGACCAAAACTTGAAACCTTTATTTGAATGATGGCACCATGCATTCATGTCCCCATTGGCCACAAACAAGGTTCCAGGTATAGTGACAATTGGCATGCTAATCAGTCACCATAATAATGCATGACAAGCAATGAGGAAAAGGTTTTTGTTTAAGAATATTTAAGAGAGAATTAAAGATTTGATGTATTGACCTATTCTGAGTGCTAGTATTAGCCAGCATGGACCAACATGATCAGAATTAAAGAAGGCAATGGATGGAGCAGAGACAAGGAAAAATACCTCCATACCCGTACTCCCTACAGGTATAAAATTTTATATCCATACCTATACTCCTAGGAATTAGGTAATATTCATCCCCAACCTATTACCCGTACTCACTCCAAACCACGTTCTTTTAAAATATTTTTTCTTGAATTAAACAAGCTTGATTAATTTCTAGCTATTAGTTCCAACAAAAATTAAAGTTTAAAGACTCACAAATCGTATAATTTTAACATTAATAAAACATAGTTAAATTTCAACTCCAAGCCCCCTTTTTCTTCAAATTTCAGTTCTAGGCCAATCAAATAGACCAGGCCCAAAGAAATTATGGTATACGGCAGCCCATGAAGTTTTTCATTGAAAATTTGGGACCGTGTTGGAAAATAAGAATAATTTAAGTAATTTTACTAGTAGGTGTGATGGGTATAGGGCGAGGTAAGGAAATCTTTGCATCCATCCTGTACTCATTATGGGTATTACCACGTGTCCCCATACCCATACTCGTACCCATTTTTGACCTCCACGACCACTCCAAATGAAGTGGAGGCAAACGTGTATCAATGAATTCAAAAAAAATTGCCATCTCTGATAAGAACTTGAAGCCATGTCCATGAAAGAAGTCAACGTCAAACCAATGTGTAAGCTTCAAAATGGCAATATAAGTAAAATATTTCTCCTCGTGACTCCAAACTCTAAAATCTCACTCTCGAACCTGTATCTGCCTCCTAACATTTCAGATCTCTTAAATCAATCATCTTATAATTCTAAGATATTCTATCATGACCAATCATAGTTCAATTCAAGTATGTTGTTGAAACAGTTGCTTTTGTTTCATGGCCATGGTGCACTTTCTAAAGCTTAACAAAATGCAAGCTGGAATAAGAATTTTTATTGCTCAAACATATCTAATATTTCTTCATATGCAAATGCTTCATATGTACTCCATTTGGCATTTTTTAAAAAAGAGCTATTTAATCTATTCCCTCGCCAAAATTTAGTCTTGCAATGGCTCCCATCTCATGCTACTTAGAGAAAAAATTGTGCCGTCAACCCTTGATTAGTGGCTATAATTGGCATCAATTAAATATTATGTAATTTTGTATTAAGATAATTGTAGTTATAACTTATAATTGTTTTATTATCATTGAAAAATATGCACTTTATCAAAGATGCCTCGATTTGATTTAAAGTGATGATGACACTTTCACTGCCTTTGTCAAAGGATTTGTTTATATAATAACATTGGATGAATGGCTGGACTTGGAAAATTTTCAACTATAAAGAAGCCTATGAAGAGATATCACAAGTTCAAAAGAGTTGGAAGATATAAAATTGTTGTTGATTGCAGCATATACCACATTGTGCTTCAACTTGAGGTGGACACTTCTCTTCTTCATCATCTCTTGCCTCCTTTGTTTCGTCTTAACTATGTTATTATTAACTATGATTTAAAAACTGTCAAACTAATCCTATAGATGAACACATTGACGAGCCCTCAATCCCTCAAGTATTATTAAACCAAAAATTAGCCCCCTATGATACCTGATATTCTTTCACCCTACAGTCCTAATCTTGTCCCCTTTTGCCCCTTTTTCTTTGGCTGCTCAAGATTGTTCTCATTTAAGGTTTGGACAGCAAACAAAATATCATTCAGAATCTCACACTTATACATTCTCAAACCTGTAAACCAGAACAGAATCTGGTCTACTATGTAGAGTTTAAGGCATCACTATTACGTAGGCATATGCTCAAGAAAAGGTTTAGTTAAACTGCCTGGTGTATTGAGGAAAAAAAATGACAATGGTTATGTCAACGCAGAAAGCAAGTCATCCCTATAAAGACATGCAGAATCATCAACATCATAAAGAAAGGCAACAAGAAGTGTTAATCTATAAAATTTTGTCCATGCTACATGCTAACCAATATGAAAATGCAAGGCATAAAATAGTACCTCAGAACTTGCTGAAACAGAAAAGGTAAGCTGGTGTGACTTTCCAGTTTGACGTGAATCTAAAGATTTCTTCGAGCCAGCAGCACGTATAGGAACCGGAGAAGGAGCAATACTGTCCCAAGGAGAAGCTGTACACCAAGTTGACATTATTTTGTTCAAATCTTTGATGATAAAAGAGAGGGGAAAGGTGCAGGATGTTCCCCAAGAATAGGAGGAGAAGATGGAGAAAGTTAAACAGAAAAAGGTTTGTCATCCAGCAAACACCCTGCTACCTGCAGAATGAGGTGTGACACCACCCAACCATGGAGAAACTAAGCGTGCATCAGGGGATGCCCCTGCCAGCATAGGAGATGCTGAAGGACGTTGGTCCCTACGAGACATAGAATAGTTATCCCGGCTATCTCGATGTGGAGTATCTTCCCATTCCCACTTCCCATCATCCCAATCAGACCTAGCTGCAAGTTATAAGCAGAATAATTACATCACCAAAAAGCACTATAAATAACCAAATCAGCAATTAATTATAAAGTATGAAACATGATAGATTATGACAGGTAATAAACCATGTGTTCTTGAAGCGCGTTCATGTCGGCTCCTTTTCCTTTCATGGTCTGTAGCATCCTTCTGCTGACGACCAGGCCTCCCATTCTCATCTTTTCTTTTGTTGTACCCTCTGTCACTATGATATCTACGTTTGTTGTTTTCCTCATCATAATCCGGACTATAGGACCGAATACTCTCTGAACTTCTAGGAGTAGAGACCTTCAGACAGAACAAAAAGGTTATAGTTTGCCTGATCCACTCAGAAAGATAATGGTCATCTATGACCTACAGAAGATTTAATTTATTATGTAAACTAAAATAATGTCACGTCACACATTTACTATTGCACTTGACTTTTAGCAAATTCTTAAGAAACTAACTCCCAAAAACAAGAAGTATTTAATCTTTTTTCACAAACATAAAGAACTTATATATGGACTGCAAATAATTATACATATATAATTAGCCCAAAGTAAATATTGTTTCCCCTCAAATGTGCTGAAGCACTTCTTGCATATTTACTACATCTCTCAATAATTTGTAAAATGAAGAAAAAATCCTAAAATTTTGAGAGGATTGGTTTGATTTGAATCTCACAATCAAACAATGAATATGATGATTGGTAAGATTAAATGATATTATTGCTCTGAACATAAGCTTCTTGAGCATATAAAACAAATATATCCTGAATCTCAAAGAGGATTAAATTAATTTGAATCACGTAACAGCATTGGATTTACTCATGCTGCAGCCTGTGAGGCTAAAAACCATAATAGCAGTGAAAACCTATAGATCTGGAGGACAAAAAAAAATAGTCACTTGGAGGAAATAAGGGAATAAGTACAATAAAGATGAGTAATTATGTATCTGATGACTGAAAAAGAATCAAGAAAAAAACGAAGGAAGGTAAGAAAAGGAAGTGGAATGGGGGCGGGAGAAAAGTCTGCCTTATCAAGCCTCCTAATATGTGTATTTTCACCTCTGCTAAGTTGGAACAAATTAATAAGAAAAACCAGGTGGAAGCAATTCACATGACAGAAGAGTAAGCTGGCAAGGTGAGGATAAAAGATTGTATTCTAGACTGGATATATGGAAGAAAAATTAAAAAGTTAAATCTAAGAATCAGTTGAACAAAAAGGAATATGTGAAGTGCAATTCTAATTAAAATAAAAATGAAAAAAGCTTTGATCAATTTAGTGATCAAAAGACAACCACAATATGATTAGTGGACTTATCTTGGATCACATTTTAAAAGGACCAAAGAGACAAATGAAAACACACCCACTACAACTATAGTTAGGTGGCTGAAACGAGGAGTTGCAACTAGGATGTTACATGATACATCCAATTCCAATTTACGAAGTATTCTACAACAATGAAGTAGCACAAAACATTGTATCTCAAAATGCTATGCTAGGAAATAAAGAGGGTTAAACAAAGAAGATAAGCCCAATAAATGATAAATACATAATTTTCAATTTCAAGAAGAATTATAAATATGACATTCTATTAATTGTATCAAGCATATGATGCAGCATGAAGAGTGAGGAGCAATTTTATTGCTAAAATTGCAAACTGCAGACAAACTAGATTGAAAAACCTTTCAATAGATGAAGCAAGTTCTATCCTGAAATTGTTTTATTAATATGTCAGAAGTTGCCTTTGTACAATGTAACATATATAGGCACACAACAACCCCTAACCCTAATTCCAGCACTAAACCCTATATAGAATCTTTCTAGAAATAGAAATTGATAATAACGAAATATGTTCGAATTATTTAAGTATAAACATAGAAACCTAACTGATATTAGATACCATCTCTAATGGAAATTTTATAGAAAAAATTGGTGAAAATCTCTAAATCTCATTCCTACAAAGCTTGGCATAGTTCAGCTAGTTAAAGTCAAGGTATATTGTGTGGACCTGTCCTGATCCATGCTATCTTCATAAAGTACCAGTATGTATCAAGGTTTGATTCAATATGAACTAAACTAGTCTGAATCGAGTAGAACCACACTATGCCACTCAATACCGACCCATACCATTTGATTTTAAGTGGCATTATAGTTAAGAGTGAAAAAGTACCCTATCTTGTTACAAAGGTGCATACTGGCCTGTACCATACCAAACCAATAATGTATTAGTAGGTCTTCGGTACTGGTTTCGCAGCCTTTGGTAACAATACTAGCCGGTTACACCCTATGCTGAATTAGATAGCTTTTCCTAAATTTCTCTAGTGAGTTTCAACCGTCATCCATCTTGATTAAGAAAAAAAAAGCATGCCAAGGGTGAGGCTTTGATGAACACCTACCAGCCCATTACATTGTTCTTATCATATTGTGTAAATATATGATGAAAACATCATATACAAAGATTGAAATCAAAGTTATAAGAATTTGTAGACTGAAAAGCAATAACAAATGAATACTATAATGCTTTATCTAGTGACAGGTGATCATAGCTAAATATGTGTTTACAAAAATTAAATAAATAATGTAAGCATCTCTTCCTATTAAAAACATAAAATTGGCAGGATTCAAAATATATACAATGGGCTTAATTTCTCACTGATTCATTAATGAAGTAATTGGGGAGTAGGCAGAGTAATATCCATCAGCCAGGCATTCCCAAGAACATAAATATGTATGCAAACAGAAGTATATACAGTTATAGCCATAGAGAGAGGCATTTCTAATATATACACACATACATATACAATTTATGCATGTGTACACGTGCATATCAGGCTCTCAAGGCAACATACAACAACAACAACAACAACAACAAAAAAGCCTAATCCCAATTAGTTGGGCAATTGTTCAGGTAGCTGTAGATAGTTGATGATTATGGTATGATTATATGTAGCTGGAAAATACATGATTGATTACTGTCACACTCACTGGCTTTTGTAATTTATTATATATAAAATAAATGTACAATGTCCAGAAGTTTTTTCCCCTTAACATATGCCCATTAGGAGTTTGCTTTAACAGCTTACACTGATCAAAAGATGGATGATTATAATCTGAAACTTAACATTTGGATATTGTCAAGCATGAAACTTCAAATAGTGCAGAACTGCAGATCAGCACAAAATCTTTACAAACGGCCCCTTTTGAAATGGAACAACATCATCCAACTATTGCAATTTTGAAATGAAGCCACAGATAATTTCTATTGGTTAGTGTGGATTTCTGGAAAAAATCCACAAGCATGCCTAGATATAGATGAACAGAACTGCCCAGGCACCACAATATTTTTAAGTGTACGTTAAATTCTTCCAATACATTTGTATACACACACACATATCAATGCATTAATAAAAATATTTAAAATTTTTTCACCTCTATGTCAGTTGACAACTTCTCCATATTTTTTTTAGTAATCTATAATCCAGAAAGACAAGAGAGTTTTTGAAATCCAATTTCCACAACTCCCTTTCTATGGATAGTTGCTATCTTGTAAACTGATATAAGACAAAACCAGATCATATTAAACAGTTAGGATATCTACTCGTGAGGAAAAGAGAATTCAAATAGAAATATACCATTGTATTCCTGATGCTTCTCATGAATGGTTATAACGTTCATAATACGTAACAAAAAGAGAGAGAGTTGAAACTTCATGCCAAGTGACTGATAGCAACAACTCCAATGATGCAACAAAGAGTTACCTTATGGATTGGAGTTTCATTTGCTCGCCATTTGTGGGAAGTATATCCTCCTCCACTCTCACGTGTTACGGTAGATTCTACAGCAATGCATATTCATCTCAGATTGTCATTGCTCATCAAGTATAAAACTTCAAAATTAACAGAAACATAGAATTATTAAATCAAAATACTGACCACTATTTAAAAAACTATACATCTATCTATAAAAATTAAGACAGAATAGATTACCATTAACAAAAAGCTATGAGAAATGGAACATTGGAAAAAAAAATTTCTATCAAACACTCTCATTCATCACTCCAAAACTTTTGCAGACTTTTCTCAACTGCCTGCACTCTCTACCTTCCTCTAGTTACCAATGTACAACAAACCCAAACAAAACCGTATGATAAGCTGCACTCACCTCCCTCTTTGATTTTTATATCTGATATCAACCAATATTGATCCCTGATAATGAAAGGGCAAGAGAAAATACTCTGAAAAAAAATATAAAAGAGCCATTCAAGAACAGAAGGAAAACTCAACAGTTTATTCCTCCATGTTCCATAAAACCAAAAAGATTATCCTCAATTACGGCAGGAATTGTGATGGTTGTCAAGCCCTGCACCCCACCCCACCAAAAAAAATATATAAAGCAAACGAAACTGGGGACAACAATCAACAAGGAACAGCTAAATTTGCGTACTCTAGCCTATCCATCTTTCCAATAACCCAGTCCATTCCTTTCCATGTATAGAACAATATCTTTCAAGTACACCTGACCAAAAAATCCCCACACATCCTCACCTGGATAAGCAGAAATAACAGTTATCCAAGGGATGACACTGTCTATTTTTTATTGCAAAATTAATTGATTTCAATCCAAACTAGGCAATAAGATCACCGAGACATGAGAAAACAAAAAATGTGAAATTATAAGGTGTTGGGATCTTTGTTCAGGACCATCACAACATATCTGATAGCCCACGTTGGTTCAAGAAAACCTTGATAACAGTAGTTAGTTGTTACTTTGTCATCCCACTCTGCCTATCAATCACACATGACTGAAACTAAACTCAATGGTATTTTTAATTAGGAAAATTGGGTAACATTTAATTTTCTTGTACATTTCTCTTCATAGGTAACTTGTTGGGATCAAAATATTCTTTAACTTACCCCTAGATCTGTGTCTAGGTATCACATGAATCATTATTTGCTACATTACAATCTTATCTAAATATATGTTTTTAATCTATTTTGACAACCGTATTGTCATGCTTTAAGTAATCCTGCTTGTTAAATCTGATTTAATGTATAAGACATTAAATCATTGCTTGCTGTTCTTATGTTCACTTTTACATTCTTAAACTCATATTTGAGAACAATCTAGCATTCCTTTAATGAAGAAACATCATCCTTATGAGCTGGTTTCTCCTGACAGAAACCAGAAACTTCATGAATCTTATTAGAATACTTAAGAAGAGCACTGAAAACCTAATCTACAAGTCCACATTATGTTTGCATCCGCCCATGATAACTAGACAAGTGTATGCCAAACAAGTTCACCTATGCAAAAATCAATATATTCAAGAACAAAGAAAATCCAAAGCTTCCTCCAAGAAAGTACATAAATAATTGAGATGTACTCAACTCAACTCATCTAAGCCTTTTCCCAACTACATGGGGTTGGCTACATGAATCTGCTTCCTCCACTCTGCTTTATTTAGGACTAAGTCGACATTCAAATTACAAATAGTTATATCTTTTTTAATTATTTCTGTTTATATTAGTTTAGGTCTACCTCTACCTCTATCCTTACCATGAATTGTTAAAAGATCACTCTTTCTAACTGGAGTATCTAAAGGTTTACGTTATATATGTCCAAACCAGCATAATCAATTTTCTCTCATTTTATCTTCAATTGGAGCTGCTCCTATCATTTCTCTTATATGTTTATTTCTAATTCTATCTTTTAAAGTTTTACCACATATCCATCTTAACATACGCATTTCTGTTATACTAAATTTATTCATATATTGTTTCAATATTGTCCAACACTCTGTTCTATATAGCATAGCTGGCCTAATAGTAGTTTTATAGAATTTTCTTTCAATTTTAATGGGATGCGCCGATCATACAATACTCCCAAAGCACTCCTCCACTTAATCCATCCTGCTTTAACTCTATGATTCACATCTTCACTTATTTCACCTTCTTGTTGGATAATTGATTCCAAATACCTAAATTTTTCCCTCCTTAATATCTCTAGGCTTGCAATCTTCACTGTTGACTCACGAAAAATGAAATGCACGAAAAATGAAACGCCCTCTTGTTGACTGAGAGAACCCTCTTCACCTCTCATCATATTCATAATGTCCATGACTCGCTTACATGCAACTCAAGAAGGAATGAACTATCACATATGCTTATCTATATACATGATGCCATGCAGATGTGGTCTTACTATCAACAAAATGATTTAGAAAAGATAATATCGGTAACGAGATGGTTAACAAAATTGTTATTGGTATCAGCTAAGAGGCAAAACTTAAGTCAGAGGAAGGCTAGACTATAGACCACTAACCTGAATGTAATTTCTCTTCAATACCAGTTCCACGGTAGTGGCGAGAAGTATGACTGCGTTCACCACGAGGTGAACCAGTTGTAGAATCTTCTATTATAGAAGAACCAGATTTTGCATTTTCATCTATATCCATGGAAGTAAGGGCTGAAATTGTTCTTTCAGCTGGAACTTTAAAATCATCACCTCTTTGCCCTCTTTTTGCATAAGCAAGCACATCCAAGCCTGTTTACATCACAATATCTGCATTTTAGCTCCTCTAAGGCATAGACAAGCATGCTAGATGAATCAAATCCCACTGTATGTATGCATTCATTTTGTGTCTGTGAATATGTGTTTGCATTTATTTTGTGTCTGTGAATAGGTGTTTGCATGTATGCATAAGATATTTGCTATTATGCACAGATGTACCATACAAATTGTGTGTCTGGAATCTACTAACAGACTCAGCAGATACTGTTGGAGTATGATGCTTCAGAGTATAAAATAGAGTCATAAAGCAAAGGCAGAATTGGCTAGAAATACCAAGCGAATGTTGATGCTGAAATATAGGTTTACAATATTAGAAAGTCATTAAACGGTTGATTTACTTAGAATCCTTTGGGACCCTCTTAATCAGCTGAGTCTCAAATTTTCACACTTTTGGTTGTTGCTGGTGGGCTAAAAGACATCTACAGATTAATTTGATTTATTGGAGTATGTTTTTTGGATTTTGGGTTTACAAGTTTAAAGTCAAAGGAAAACACGGTTCCTTATATCCAACAGCACTTATTTTCATCTTCATCCAGATTCTTTTTAAGCATATGGCAACCCTGGAAGATCACATCTAGTCATTAATAGAGTCTCCAACAACATAACCACCATAAAACCTAAAATACATGACCAATCAATAGAAAAGCCAACAAGATCAAATGCAACCTAACATAGACTTGTAATTTGTAATGGACATTGGAGGCATTGGGTTTTACAGACCAACACAGATGTGCTGATAATTAACTAGAAGTTGATTTTTTGTTTTTATTTATCATCCAGTCATTAACATTTTAGGTCTTATAACACAGTAATTTCTAAAGTGCATGATCAATACAACTTCAAAATAATGAGTTTGAAATAAATACATAGGAGAAAAACTCCAAAGTTAGAACCAAGAATCAACACCCATTAGCTTAAAGCTTTTGGAAGAGCAGAAACCAGGATGCATGACTTAAAAAAATGATAATAATAATAATAATAATAATAATAAACAAAGCATGCATGCTTAGAAAACATCTATACAAACTTATTAAAATATATTAAAATTTGTAATTGGTGGTTGCATTGTCAAAACTATATTAGACAGAAGTTCGAAAGAAAAGGACAGTAAAAGGTTGCACAAGACTAGTTGAATATGCTTGGGCTAATTAAACGTGTTATCAATAACGGATACCCGATGAGCAGGTGGCAAAGAACAGCAGATGCAGGTGCGCATATTGCCATGTTGGATGATAATGGAGACACCTAAAGAATATTCTCACTACTAAATTTTAAATATTAGCATAACACTACCAGATATATGAAAACATGCATCTATAAGATTCTTCCTACAAAAGAAAAATATATGAGAGCTGTAGCTAATAAATAATCAATAATATAATATAACCTAGTAAAATCATGTCAACAAACCAAAAAGAAATCTTAAAAATAAAATTTCAACATGCTTGGATCAAATCATCAAATATATATTCATCAATAATCATCACAAATACATAGCCAACATGCTTTTGCAATATGAAACAGATGATGCTAATCAAGACTAGATCAATACGAATTGACACAAGATCTTCTATGGTTGCATGTATTTACTTTGTCCGTAAAGTCATGGCATAGTTATGTCACCATAAATGGTAAGGCATACAATGAAACTCTAAGCCACTATTGATGAAATAGTAAAGAAAGTGGTAATATCAACATATGATACAACAACTTAAGAGGGACTCATAAGAAGGGGGTTGCAATTCATGTTAAAGGATTATAAAAGATGAGGATCAAACCAAAGACTAGAAAATATATATAAAAATGGATAGCAACCCTTCATGGAAATTACAATGGAGAAGGATTCTCAAAGGGGGCAAGGAATACTGATTAAAGATATAGAGATCAAAAATAGAACTCCATTAATAAAGATATGATATTACAAATGGTGGATGGTCTACTTTGCTTGGTTGAAAAAGGTTATTGTCAGCACACACATTTTCATGTCAAATCGAGGATGATTCCTGTAGTAGACAATCAAGAAGACAAATAAAACAATAGGTTCTGCACCCAACACCCAATTTTAGGAGAAAGAATCGGGAATTTAAGATGTACTCAAATATGCAAATAACAACAACAATAAATACTAACAGGATCATCATGACAGCATACCCAAATTTGATTTTCTCTCCGGAGGTCTATATAATAGCTTGTCCTTATCCTTATTAGGCACACAAAGCCCTCCCTTGATGCCTGTATCAGGTTCCAAGACATCACTTGTTCTGTTCAAGTCAACGGCTTTCCCTTCTCCCTGAATTGAACATTAAACAATATGCAAGAAAAATGAATATGAAAGTTGGAGACCAAAATAACAAAAGAATGGGAACTAAACAACAACATCAATAGAAGAAAAGAAAATTCAAGTTAGCTCACCTCCATGATCAACTCCAGTTAAGCACGCACTATCTGGAAGCTATATGTGATAGAATCTACAACACATAAAGTGCAATTAGACAGAAAGCTCACAGAGCTGAAACAACAATGAAAAAAACGTCACATGCTGATCCTATCACAAAAAACAGCCTTTCCCACCTTTTTGTGTCAAAGTCGATCATAAAAATTTCAAGACAACCCAAAAGAAATCAATAGAATTGTTTTAAGATGGCAATTCCAATGACTTACCACACTAAAATACTTGTAAAATATTTGTGTCAAAGGAAACCACAGAAATTTCAAAAAAAACCAATAAGAAATCATCAAAAAGGTACGAGCTTCAAGATGAAGCTTTTAATAACTTATAGGACTGAAATAGCTGCAGACATTTGTCTCAACGTTAGGTTAAAGGATCGCAGAAATTTTAAGAAAACCGTAAAGAAATCATCGGAAAGATAGTAGCTTGAAGATGGCATTAAGATAAAAGTAATTGCAAAAATCAGCATGTCAGTAGAAACTCATTGAACCCCAATTCAAAAATCAAGAAGCCAACAAAGGAAAAAATGAGAGCGAGAGGAAGGAGAGAGGGGATGGTAGGAAGGAAAGAAAAAAAAACCATTCCTAATAGAAGGTGATCACGAGGAAGGACAACGGATGAAGGGAAAGAAACTAGAAGTTTAACTGGATAACTTTATCCTTTTCAAGAATAAATCTAGTCCCGCATGAAAACTCTTGTAATGTAAGGGTACAGCAAAAATTCTTTGAAAGAATTCCTATAAATGAAGAAAGAAAACCAAGATGCTTTACAGAAGGATACCACGGGACTTGCCGAGGAAGACGGATTGGGGGAAGTTCTAAGAATGAAGCTCACATTCATCAAGCGAAACCGACGGAGAAAGGGAAGACTACGCCTTCGACCACCTCCCAAATGCCACGAAGAAGCGTCGAAGAGAGAGTAAAGTCGGTGAACCAGCGGACGACCGTAGACAGCGAGGAAGGGCCATAAGTTATTAAAAGCTTCATCTTGAAGCTCGTACCTTTTTGATGATTTTTTATTGGTTTTCTTGAATTTCCGTGGTTTCCTTATTTGACACAAATATTTTACAAGTATTTTAGTGTGGTAAGTCATGGAATTGCCATCAGACTCGAAATCTCTCTTATCCCCTTTCTGGCGCGCCAATCTGTTGATGCCAAGTCACCGTCCTCGAGCGCCGGGGAGACGAACGTCCTCCTTCACCGGACTCCTGCAAGAAAAGTCCCCGGAGACCGAAAGCTCTGGTGGGGACTTTCCGACGCTCAAGTCAGTCACTGGGCAACAGCTATGAGCTTGAGCAAGCTCGAAAGAGAGAAGAAAAGAGAGAGAGAGAGGCTCGAAAAGCTCTCTACAATGGAGAGAGTTTGGGAGTGTTATAATCAATTTAAATTAAACATCTAACTATTATTTTATAACAGTTTTTTTACAGTTAATAATCAAAAAAATTAAAAATTTAAATAAAATTAAAAAGACAAATTCAACTTATATTTTTATTCAAAATTTGTATTTCTATCCAAATAAATTAATGTTCTTAAGTTTATAGATCATGATTTTTAAAATATTTAAAGATATTATAGATAAAAATTTATTATAATAATTAATAAAATATAAATATTTAGAGATAATTAAGTAAAAATAGATAAGGAGAGATATAGTTGTTAAGATTAAAAAAACTAATTTAAATGAGAATTTATTTAATGCATTAATAAAGATAATGAAATGAAGGAATATAAAATAATTGAAGTTTATGAGTTGAGCCAGATCAGATTTGGTTGGATCCATTTTCTATCAATTCAGATTATGTGTGAACAATATACGGAGCCGATCAGTTAAAAATATATATAAGATTTAGATCTAACTTAAAATTTAAATTGGGTTTAATTTTTAAACTTAATGTAAACACGGGGCCTTTAAATACTAATTAAATCAAAACTAATCAAATTAGGATTGGATCAAGGCATGAATTGATCTGGCTTATTTGTAACTTCATGGTGCATTACTTGAAATTAAAAAATAAAATTGTATTTCAATAAAATTCTCTCATCAACTAATCTTAATTATCTAATTATTGGCCATAAAGGCTGCATCACAACTGGCTTATAGAGCTAAAATAGGTGGACTCTATTGTCTTATTCCCCAATTTGTCTCGAAAGAATTATATATCAAGAATTAATATAATTGAAAACACAAAAATTTATCATGTCTTAAAATATGAGAGTCGATTGCATGGGGAGCTCTATTGGAACTTGTATAGAATGGTACATAATAGAGTTACATCCCATAATTAGTTGCCATTATAATTGCTTGTCTGTGCATATTTCTTATCATAATATATATAGTGAATGAAATTTTTAGTTGGTTGAGGAAAACTTGGATGTTTAGTTATTTACACATGACATGACCATGTACGATAGGACCGATAAATGTCATGCAAAGAAATATACAACTCTAATTAACTTAAAATATGCCCATTAAATAAATATGCCCATTAAATAAATCTTTTTTTTTAGAGACAGACTATAAGTAAACTCTAATTAACTTACCCTTATTTCTTCTTACTTCAAAATAAAATGAAGTAACTTATTCTAGTTAAATAAAATTTTGAATTTAAATAAAAGGAGAAAGCCCTCAGAAATTCGAATGGGAGCAGATCTGAGTACCCTCAATACAAATAGCATATGCATGACTGGCCAGAGTATAGATAGAACTAATCAATCACACTAAGTTCCCCAAATATTGGTGCACTGATCTTGGGCATCATTTGCTTGGGGGATATATGATCACTTTAGAGCAGAACAAGTTACGAAGATTGAATAGAACTTTTTTGAAAAGATATTTTAAGCATTTGTTTAGTTTTCTTCAAGTGATGTTATGGAAGATAGAGAGGAAGGAATAGAAATACTTTCTGATTGGCTATACCTTGAGGAAGCAGCTCGAATTAAAATACTTTAAGTTCCAACTTGAAGACTTACTGGTGTCTACCTTCAGAATTTGAGGTCTTTCATGTGGAAAATGGCTTCAATTTCAACTTAAGGAAGATGTGTCCAAAGTTGCTGCAGCCTGCAAGGGGTCCCTGATCGATTAGTAGACAATTGTTGGAAATTGAACCATGGTATCCAAACTTCAAAACCTTTAGAGAACCCATTAAACGTGATGCTATTTGAATGCACCTCGAAGAGCTTTCTATTGAATGGTCGAGCAAGCCAAAGTTGTTGAAGATTGCTTCTTTTACTGAAATGCTATTATGGTTGGACAACGACTTAGAATATGAAATTATGGAATTTTGCTCACATCTATGTCCTTGTGAATTTAGAGAAACCTTTGATTCTAGGAGTGGATTTGCTTGGTTTAGAAGGTGAGGCACCACTTTAGCAACTATTTATTTATAAGGGGATTTCAGTGTTTTGCTATGGTTACAACTGCATTGGTCATGAGGTTTCTAAATGCAGCTTTATAAAGAAAGTTAGATAGTTTGTTGTAGTATATACTATCATTTTTTAGAAGGAATGACAATGAAGTTTCCCCATTGGGTGGGAAGGGTATCTCTCCAATATCCAATGTAAAGTCAGAATGAGCCTTTGGTATATGGCTTTCCTCCTTTGATGCCTATGGAGACAACTGTGGTAACTGACAAATCTTTCCTCTCATGCTCATGATTCAACATCCTCATGGAAAAGGACTTGGATAATGCAGCCATCATGGAGGGGGGGGGCTACAAATGGGCTACTAAAGGGTTAGGAATCTAGTTACGCTCTGTATCTAACTGCCATGAATGGTGATCAATCAGATGACATCAAAGCTAGTAAAAGGTAAGCGACTCAAAAGCCAAGTTCAAGAGTCTAGCTTAGGTCAGTCTTGCCCTGAACTCAAAATTCGAGCTAGGCCCAAAGAACTTAAATTAAGGGTTTCTAAATCAAAAAGAAAAAGTCTTTGTGCTCCGTCTCCGGTGCACGAAGGCATGCACTGGACATGACGATTGACCATGCGCCCGTGCGGGTGCACATGCCATGGCCCATTGGGCCATGGCCAGCCTCGCACGAGCGCCCGCACGGGCGCGTGGCCAATGGATGTGCCCAGTGCACGCCTTCGTGCACCGAAGGCGGTGCACGAAGACTTTTCCAATCAAAAAAGAAGACCCATAAAACTAAGGCAAGGCCCACTTGGCTTGGACTACTTTGGCCTCCCAAAGGCTAGGGCTTATTGGCCGCGCGCCCAATGCATGCCTTCGTGCATCGGAGGTGGTGCACAAAGGCTTTTTCAATAAAAAAAGAAGACTCATAAAACTAAGGCAAGGCCCACCTGGCTTGGACTACTTTGGCCCAAAGTTGTCAATTTCATTTCGGATTATGTTTCGGTTTAGCTTATGAAACGAAATATTTCGGTATCGGACCGTTTCGGTGTTTCGTTTCGGAATATATATATATATATATAAAAAATTTATTCATAATTCATATTCTTTATAAATAATAATAACATAAAAATAAAGAGTTTAAGTTTTTAAGAGTTTGAAATATATATATATATATAATGAAAAATTTATTCATAATTCATATTCTTTATAAATAATAATAACAATAAAAATAAAGAGTTTGAGTTTTTGAAAGATGCGACCGTGGGGATAGGGTAACTAGAATTTTTTTGTTATTATATATATTTTAAAAATGAGGATAGGGTAACTAGGATTTTTTTTGATATTATATATATATATATATATGGTTTTGAAGGTTTAATAATTCATAAATTGGTCTCCAAAATATATTTACCGAAACGGCCGAAATATACCGAAACGGCCGAAAACTGCCGAAATACACCGAAACGCACCGAAACGGCCGAAAAATCTTCCGAAACGAAACGTAGTACTTATCTTTTCGGATAAGCTACCGAAACGAAACGTTTCGGCCGAAACGACCGAAACGAAACGAAATTGACAACTTTGCTTTGGCCTCCCAGAGGCTAGGGCTCAAGCTTAATCCATCCAAAGCTACAACAACTCCAAGCTTGGCCAAGGCCTCCGCAGACTCGGCTACCCGCATCCATTAAGCTAAGTGCATTTCTCATCAAAATAGCAAGGGGAAGGGAAATAAAACTCCACAAACTAAAAGTATAGAGGACTCTCTTATCATTTCAAGGTATCATAGGCATTGTGACCAAACTCAAAGGAAGGGACATTTACCGATGCTAAGATCGAGGGTCAACCCATCAAAATGATGGAGGAGAGCCAAACTCAAAAACAATTTGGTTCTAACTCTTCACATTCGAAAGCAAGGGGCTCGTTGGGATCTTTTATTAGAGGAATCACCTAGCTATCTGATTCTAATGTACGTCGGCAAATACAAAAACAGAAACATATCCAAACATCATACCGGACCCATTCAGCTAGGAGGTTGTCTAGTTGTTGCTCCCGGTTCACCAATAGCGGATGCAACTCCCAACAACCAAGACTATCAGGAGGGCAAAGTTAGTGCTATGGCAACACAAGAAGGTCATGAAGGGCTTGGAGACAAGTGTTTGAAGGCTGATTCCAATCGGGCCTCTTATGGGCCTAGTGATGGACTTGAGTGAGTTACCATACCTTTCTCCTTCTTTCTATGAATTTAGTTATTTTGAATTGCAAAGGATTGGCCAAACCTACATCTTTTTGTAATTGCAAAAGAATTATTTCTCGATGTAATGTAGATATCTATGTATTTCTTGAAACTCGTTTATCGGGTCGGGCTATCCAAAAATTTGAAAAAATGTTTGGGCTAACCGGCCTACTTGTGTAATGGAATCTCAAGAATTGTCTAGAGGCATCATCACTTTATGATAGAAATCCTTGGGCTTTATTAAGTTTACTTATGTCAGTAATCAGTGTGTGTATGATGTTATAAACCAAAGTTGTGTATGCTAGTACTAATGGAGGTGTTCAGAGGTAGTTGTGGGCTAAAATTAATTCTATAGCAAGCCTTAATTTTTTTGCTCTAGTAGTAGGGGATTTCAATTGCATTCTAGATCATACTAAAAAGAAAGGGGGGCATCCTTTCAGAGAGACTTGGGAGTCATCAGACTTTCAAGAATTCATATCACATATTTCTCTAATTGACTTGTGGTTCTCTAGTAGTAAATTTATCAATTACGATAATCGAGAGGGCATGGCTAGAGTTTGAAAAAGACTAGACCGAGGCCTTACTAATATCAATTGGCTGAATATGTTTCCTGATACCAAGATATAGCATCTTTTCAGGATAGGATCTGATCATTGCTCTCTCTTAATCACTCTCCATGCTTTACTAATGGCCTAACTCCTTTTTGTTTTAAGAAATTTTGGAGTGAACTCTCTAAATCTGGAGAAGCAATTCTCATAACTTGGTAGCAACCTGTTAGTGGATCTTCTACGGATAGGCTCGCTAAAAAACTAAAATGTACTAAAAATGCTTTTAGAAGGTTGAATAAAATTGTGATGGGCAACTTATTTTAATAGTCTATAGACCTAGAGGCTAACATTTCTCGTCTTCAACACAAAGAAGAGTTGGAAGGTGGCCTCTCATCCAATAATCTTCAGTGATTGAAGGATAATTTGCTGGCCTACCATAAGTTCTTGAGGCTTCAGAAAATTATTTGAGCCAAAAAGTCTCATGTCTGCTAGGATCTTCATCATCCGGAGAGAGATCGCCGATCAGTACCCTTTCTTCTCCGGCGCCGGCAACAGGGAGCCGGACATCAGGTAGCACATCCTCTAATAAGGGAAGAAAATAAAAAGCAGATAAATAAAAACGGAAAAATACCTGGGATTTCGTTGCTCGCCGGTGACGATCGGAAAGATCTGGTAGCTCCTAGGTCCGACGAAGTCACGAAGGCGAGCGACGGCGACGAATGGGAGGCGGGACTCGGGAGACGGCGGCGACGAATGGTAGGCGGGACTCGGGAGACGGCGGCGACGAATGGGAGGCGGGACTCGGGAGACGGCCAGACGGGAGCTAGGGTTGAGAAACCTGAAAGAGGGCAAGCGGGCGAGCGGAGCGTTTCGAGGCTTCGAGCGGAGAATGGATTTGTGAATAAATTTTAACGGGTTCGGTTATCCCGGGCCGGGTTGACTCAACACTAGGGCAGCTATAAGGTCCTAAGGATCAGATAAATAGGCGGTGTGCTTGATAACAAATGATGCTAAAAAAAAAATAAAATAAAAGAACCAAATCGAATACGAGTCAAGAGAGAAACATATAGAGAAAGAATGGTGATTATCATGGTTGCAGGGTGAGGGTCTCCTCTATCTCTTCTCTCAACGCACTTAACGCACTTATTCTCCGTCTTCTCTCTCCGTCCCAGACGAACGCAAGCAGCCGAAAACTCCATCGCGATGAAGATGGCAACCATTTTATTAGGGTTTTGATTTGATTAGAACTTTAAAAAGAGCACGTGTGGTGCACGTGAGATGATGACAACGCCTTGGTCCCATCTCTTAAACTTGTGGCTCACTTCAATTGCTCTGGTCCTTGAATTGGACCCAATCGGATCCAAGCTATACCGATTCAAGACAGTTGGCTCATCTAGTAATTATATTTATTTTTAAATCATCTACTAATTATATTTATTTTCATAATATAATTAGTAAGAAATTTTATTAGTCATCTAGTTCAACCATCGCTGGGAATGATCAGTGTCTCACTAGTCATACGTTGGAAGGCCGAACACATGGGTCCCTAAGTAAATACCATCCACCCACCTTCCGTATCCTTCACCAATTATCTATTGCCATGTAAAATTAGTAGGATTGGAAATAGGTTTGAAATAGAATGGCAAATCATATCAAATCATAAGTAGTAGGTTGGATCAATTTTAAAATATAATAATAAATAAATCAATTTAAATATGATTTATTTATTGATTAAATTAAAAATTTAAAACTAAATCCGATTCATGGGTTACATGAGTTTTCTGATGCAAGATGCGTATTCAATTTAATAATCAGATCATATTTGGATTGATGCAATAAATGAATTAATACAAATCTAAACCTATATGAGTTAGGTTTAGATTTTATACGAAACATCCAAACAAAAAATAAATAAATAAAAGAAGAAGCTTTTACCTCGCTGCTTTTTACCAAGTTCTCATCCGCTGCCCACTACCTGGAGCTGCTGCAGAACTCATAGAGCTTCCCGCGGTTGGAGAAAATGATGAGGGCGACCTCGGCGTCGCAGAGCACGGAGAGCTCGTAGGCCTTCTTGAGCAGCCCGTTCCGCCGCTTCGCGAAAGTCACCTGGCGATCCTCTCCAGCTCCAGTACCCTTCCCCTCGCGAGGGCCATGGGGAGATTACAAGGAGAGAGAGGGATAGGAGAGGCATGCGAAGGGAGGTTACCCGCTGGGGGAGGAGGGATTTGGGGTCGTTGCTGGGGGATCGGACGGGCAAGAATGGGTTTGAAGAAATACACAATCCGCGAGCTCTCCTCCAATTGGTTGAAATGTTTGGATGAGGATCGCTGGGAAGCGAGAATTTTCGGGAAAGCGAGATTTCGTAACGGATATCCGTATCCGAATCTAAAAACATACGTAAATTATATTCGTATCCGTATTCGAATAATTTTTAGTTTAAATATCCGAATCCGTATTTGAATCTGATTAAACTATAAAATAAATATTCGAATTTGATATAATTCGAATACGAATTCGGATACGGTAGAATTTTATCCGACCCATTTTCAGGGGTTCGGTGAGGGGCGTCAAGGCAGAACGGGCGGTGTATGGTCACGCCCTCCATTTATGACATGACCACTTCCGAGGGGACGAATTATTATCAGGCGCTGGAGCTCTTTCTTTTTCACGCTTCCCGAAAGACGGCCAGCTTAAAAGAGCTTGGGAAAGTGTTGGGAGCATTTATTGCGGGGGCCGGCAGATTGGGAGGTACGCCCTTCCTAGAGAAGAAAAGGGGTTCCCGAACAGTCCGTCCGCATTACCGATTTCGCTTGGGATGGGGCATGACCTTTCGGATTCTGCAGGCGCCAATTAAAGCGGTGATATGTGGCGAATTCTCACGGGTCGGTGGTTACGACCCGACTGATCGAAATACTCGCTTGAAAAGTATAAATACGGACGGGGGGTGCTAGTGTTTGCCATCCCTTTGGTTCAGTCTTAGAACAGCTTTTAACATGACTTCTCGAGACGGAGAGCAACCATCCGACAGATTAAGCGTGATGACCAATGGTTCAATGCGTTCGGAGGGGGGCCGCCCTACTATCACGGTCGACGCCCAGGCCTTGGCATCGGCTTTCGCGAGCCACGAGCGGCTCGAGAGGGTCGTCGAGGACTACGTCGCCGTCTCTACGAGGGAGGTCGCGGCCCTCCGTGGGTGGTGGACCGGCAACGGGGGGAGATATCATCTCTCCACCGACAAGTTGCCGAGCTCTCCCAGCGCCTGAAAGATTTGTTAGCTTCCGGAGAAGACAGTGAGCCTTAGCGAGGGCTCTTTCTGCTTCTTTTCCTTTCTTTTGTCGTTGTTGTCTTTCCTTTCTTTTTAATCAATGAATATATAGATTTGTCATACTGTGCATTCTGTTGTTCCCAGAGCATTTGCGAACGTTGGTTGGGTTTTTCCGGCCGCCCAAGTTCGAGCTAGGTCTCGGGAGACCACGGTCGGGTTTAATTAGGGCACGCAAGCCACCCGAATCCGGATACAGTTTAGAAGGATACTTAGGTCGACCGGGGCTTGTGAGCTGCCCGAATCCGAACTAAGCTATAAACATTGTTTAGGTCGGCCGGGGCTTATGAGCTGCCCGAATCCGAACCAAGTTTTCTTGGGGGGTCACCGGTCTCTGTCCGGACTAGTGGCGGACCTAGGCGGTTCTTTAGAAGGAGTCCCTTTACTTCCTCCAGAGTATCAGGAGGTCTTTGTCTTCGTTTTCATTTTTAGGGTATTCGAGAAGTCACCCTGCTTCAAACGATGCCCTGGGGTGCGACTAAGGCGCGAGGACTTTGCTCTTTCGGCCGATGGTTTGGCCATCGGGCGCGACCAGGGCACGAGAATGTCACTCAGTTGGCCCGAGGAACTTGATAGCTAAGGTCGCTCCCTGGCTTTGGCCGAGGTTTCAAGTGGTAGAATGTAGCCCTTGGCTTTGGCCAAGGTTCGGAGATTTTGTTGCTCGGCCCTGCCGAGGTTCGAAGATTTTATTGCTCGGCCCTGCCGAGATTCGAAGAATTTGTTGCTCGGCCCAGTCGAGGTTCGGAGAATTTGTTGCTCGGCCCAGCCGAGGTTCGGAGAATTTGTTGCTCGGCCCAACCGAGGTTCGAGAATTTGTTGCTCGGCCCAACCGAGGTTCGGAGAATTTATTGCTCGCCCAGCCGAGGTTCGAAGAATTTGTTGCTCGGCCCAGCCGAGGTTTGGAGATTTTCTGTTCAAATAGGTAACTCGGTCGTGCCGAGGATTGGTGAGCAGCACCTGTTTCTTTTCGTAATCTTTGGCAATGTAATGTATGATGATTCACGTTGCAAATTACGAAAACATGTGCCGACAGGAAGGTATAATAAGGTATATTGAAGTGGACTTATAAAGGACATACCCTATTGATAATACTTACGGAGATTGTCCGAGTTCCACATCCGGGGGATGGACTTTTCGTTCAAATCTTGCAGCTTGTAGGTTCCCGGTCCAATGATCTCCGCTACTTGGTATGGGCCTTCCCAGTTTGGTGCCAGTTTTCCTTGTTCCAGCAGTTTAGAGACAGAGGCTTTCTGGAGAACAAGATCGCCGGGCAGGAAAGCTTTCCCTTTGACTCTGGAGGCGTGGTAGCGGGCCACCCTTTGTTGATAGGCAGCCACTCTGATCCGGGCCTTCTCTCTAATCTCCTCTATCAGGTCGAGGTTGGTGCAGAGCTGTTCGTCACTGGCTTCCTCTGAGTAGCTTTCCACCCGCAGCGAAGGGAGGCCTATCTCTACAGGGATAACGGCCTCCGTGCCGAAGGCCATCAGTAATGGGGTTTCACCTGTGGGGACTCTCGGGGTGGTGCGGTAGGCCTATAGGACGTGGTGCAACTCGTCCGCCCACCTGCCTTGGGCTCTGGAAAGACGAGCTTTGATCCCTGAAGCAGGGTCCTGTTGGTCACTTCGGCTGCTCCATTGGCTTGCGGATGCCCGACCGAGGTGAGGTGGTGACGGATTCCGTGCTCTTCACAGAACTGGCGGAACTTAGGGTTGTCGAATTGCCTACCGTTATCAGTGATTATAGTATGCGGGAGGCCGAAACAGCAGATGATGGACCTCCATACAAAATCTCTGGCCCGTGCCTCGGTTATTTGTGCAACCGCCTCCGCCTCGACCCATTTAGTGAAGTAGTCGATGGTGACGAATAGAAATTTTCGCTGCCCCGTGGCAAGCTGGAACGGGCCGAGGATGTCCATCCCCCACTTGGCGAAGGGCCAAGCGGAGGATATAGGAATCAGGCTGGCGGAGGGGAGTCTTTGAATGCTTGAGTGCCTCTGGCATGGGTCGCAAGCTCGGACAAGATCGTCCGCATCCTTCTGCATAGTCGGCCAGTAGTAGCCTTGTCGTAGCACCTTGTGGCATAGGGACCGGCTTCCCAGATGGTTGCCGCAAATCCCCTCATGCACTTCACGGAGAGCATAATCCTCTTCGGATGGGCGGAGGCATCTGAGCAGTGGCATGGAGAAGGACCGTTTGTAGAGTTAATCGTCGATCAGCACATAATGGGTGGCCTGCAACTTTAGCTTTCTAGCTTCTCTCCGGTCGGGTGGAAGCGACCCTTCCTTGAGGTACTTCAGAATGGGATCGAACCATGATGGTTCGGCTTCAACTTGCATTATTCGGTCGGCTTCCGCGATGCTGGGTTTCTCCAGGGTCTCCAGGTGGAACTTTTGTTCGGCGTCCATTGACTCCGCGGTCGCCAATCGGGACAGTAGGTCGGCACGGGCATTCTCGGATCTGGGAATCTGAGTAATCTCAAACTCAGAAAAATGGGGAAGTAGGCTCCGCACCTCTTGAAGATATCGAACCATGTTCGGCTCCCGAGCCTCAAATTCTCCTCATACGTGGCCAGCCACTAGCTAACAGTCGATGAAGGCGTTAAGTTTCTCCACCTTCAGGTTGCGGGCGATTCGGAGACCGGCTAGCAGAGCTTCATACTCAGCTTCGTTGTTGGAGGCCGGGAAAGAGAAGCGGACGCTATATTCAAAGGTTGCCCCATCCGGACTGGTGAGAACTAGGCCCGCACCGGAGTGATGAGCGTTAGATGACCCGTCGACATGGAGGAGCCACCGGGCTCCAGATTTTGGTTCTTCGGGGGGTTTGGGGTGGAGCCATCCTCCGGGATGGTACACTCGAGGAGGAAATCGGCTAGCACCTGAGCTTTGATGGCCGGGCGAGGCTGAAAGTGGATGTCATGCTCACTCAACTCGATGGCCCACTTGGTCATTCTCCCTGATGTCTCGGGGCGGTGGACCACCGCCTTGATGGGTTGGTCAGTCAGGACCATCACAGAATGTGCCTGGAAGTACGGTCGTAGCTTCCGAACTGAGGTGATTAAGGCCAACACCATCTTTTCAATTCTGCTATATCTTGTCTCCGCATCGCGGAGTAGCCTGCTGACATAGTAAATCGGCTTTTGGACCTTGCTTTCCTCTCTGACTAGCACCGAACAGACTGCACCTTCTGAAATAGCCAGGTATAAGAACAGGGTCTCGCCTGGGCTGGGACTGCTGAGGAGTGGGGGCGAGCCGAGGTATTTCTTGAGATCTTGAAATGATTTTTGGCATTCAGGGGTCCACTGGAAGTTCTTAGCCGACTGGAGGGTTTTGAAGAAGGGGAGGCATCTCTCGGCCGAACGCGCCACGAAGCGGTTGAGAGCCGCTATCCTCCCAGTTAGGCGCTAGACCTCTTTAATAGATGCCGGGGGCGCCATTTGTTGAAGAGCTTGAATCTTCTGGGGGTTAGCTTCAATACCTCGCTGGGAGACCATGAAGCCGAGAAACTTCCCAGAGTTAACGCCGTAGGCGCATTTGGTTGGATTGAGCCTCATCCCATACTTGCGGAGCGTTGCAAAGCTCTCTGAGAGGTCCTTGACATGCTGTGATGCTTCTTTGCTCTTGACCAGCATGTCGTCCACATACACCTCCATATTCCGGCCGATTTGCTCCTTGAACACTTTGTTAACCAGCCTTTGGTAGGTGGCTCCTGCATTTTTAAGACCAACGGGCATGACGCAGTAACAGTAAGTACCTTGGTCGGTTATGAAGGCCGTTTTTTCCTCATCTTCGGGGGCCATCCTGATCTGGTTGTAGCCTGAATAAGCGTCCATGAATGATAGCATTTGATGACCTGAGGTGGCGTCCACGAGCTGGTCGATCGGGGAAGAGGGAAGCTATCCTTCGGGCAGGCTTTGTTGAGGTCGGTGAAGTTGATGCAAATCCTCCACTTGCCGTTCGACTTCTTCACCATGACGACATTTAATAGCCAGCTTGGATAATTTACCTCCTGGACGAAGTTCGCCTTGACGAGTTTATCAACTTCTTCTTCAATGGCCTTCTATCGTTCTGGGAAAAGCTCCTCTTCTTCTGCTTGATAGGCCTGTGCATCTCGTCCACGTTGAGACGATGGACGAGAACCTCAGGGCTGATCCCCGGCATGTCAGAGGTGGACCAGGCGAAGACATCAGCGTTGCTTCGGAGAAATTTGATCAATCTGCGCTGAGGTTCGCCCTTCAGCAGCGACCCAATTTTTATGGTTCGGCCGGGACGAGCCTCATCCAACGGCACTTCCTCCAGCTCCTCCGCTGGTTCTCCTCGCTGTTCGGCGAAGTCCTCCCGAGCGTCCAGCCCGTCAACCTCCGGCATTCTGGACTGAAGGCTGGTAACGAAGTATTGCCGAGTCATGGCTTGACTTCCTCGAACAACTCCAACTCCCTGCCCGGTGGGGAATTTCATGGATAAGTGTGGGATGGAGACAACTGCCTTGAGGGACATCAGGCCGGCCTGCCGAATATTGCGTTGTATGGGGACCTGAGTTTGGTCACTAGGAAGTCCGTGTGAACAGTGGCCACAAGGGGCCAAGCTCCTGCGCGGACCGCCTGGGTGACGACCCCTTCCGGGATGATGACGTCGCCTGTGAATCACATTAGGGTGGAATCCATAGCTCGAAGGTTTTCCGTGAGTAGTTTCATCTTGGCAAACACATCGAGGTACAAAACATTCACCGAACTTCCACTGTCAACAAGGATCCGGCTTACATCATAGTTATTTAAATTGAGAGATACAACTAATGCATCATCATGGGGAACTGTATCCCTTGGAGATCATCGTCGAAGAAAGAGAGCTCACCCGTTCGCGCCTTCTTTGGCGCTGATCCTTCATCATCGTTCCTGGGGCCCGATCCGCCGGCCTCTTCGATCATTTGATGCGGCCGATCACGGGCGGATTTGTGGAGGAGGAGGTTGTTGAGGTTCGGGCTGGCGGTCACCTCCTTGTCCTGGCTCGGGCGCCCTCCTGAACTAATTCAGCCGCCCCGCTGGATCAGCCTTTCGATTTCATTTTTCAGCTGCCAGCATTCTTCAGTATCGTGGCCGTGCTCCCGATGGTAGCGGCAGTACTTGGTGGGGTCTCTTCGGGTTGGGTTCCCTCGGAGAGGAGCTGGCCGGGGGAGCTGGCGCTCTATCTCCATGAGGATCTACGCCCGGGGCACGGTTAGCGGAGTGTAGCGATCGAATCGCCTGGGTGGGCTTCGGGAGCGATTCCTCGGCGGCAGTGGGGGAGCTCTTTGGCGGTGAGGCGGACTCGGCCGACGGACGGGTCGGTGCCTATCGGGACCTTTGGGCTCCTTCTTCTTTGCCAGCTCGGCGCGGGCAACTCTCCGCGACTCTTCGACCCTGGGTATTTGTCCGCTAGGGCCATCATATCGGAGAGGTTAGGGGGTAGCTGACTTCCATCGCCAGGTAGAAGTCGCTTTCCTTTGAGACTCCCCCCGCTAAGGCGGACATAGCCACCTCATGATTAAGGTGGTCCACCTCCAACATGGCCTTATTGAAACGGCCAAGATAATTTCTCAAGGACTCCCCCTCTCTCTGCTTGACTTCGGAGAGGGAGTCAGATCTCCATCGGTGGCGGCGGCTGCTGGCGAACTGGCCAATAAAAAGACGGCTCAGCTCATCAAATGAATCAATGGAACCTGGTTTCAAGGCATTGAACCAGGTTCGGGCAGATCCTCTGAGGGTGGAGGGGAAAGTGCGGTAGAGGATCGCGTCGGATGCTCCGTGGAACATCATTATTGACCGGAAGCTGCTGAGATGGTCGTCCGGGTCAGAAGAGCCGTGGTAGGGTTCGACGGCTGGTAGCTTGACATGGGAGGGAATCACTTCCTCCATGATCCTTTTGGAGAAAGGGATGCCCTGCTCTGCTTTGGGCTGAGGCGGATGGGCCTGCTTGGTGGCGTCCAGCTCCTGGCGCATTTCCCGGATCTGTCGACGGATCTCATCTCAGCGGTAAGAGGAGGAGCTAGGCGAGGGGAGCGCAGGGACGACGTCGAATCATGGTGGGAGGACACTGGGGAGAGGGTCTGGGCTCACTGAGATCTGAGAGGATCCCTGTCGTAACCGCCTCGCGGGACTGGTTTGTCCCCTCTGGGTCGATGTGGGGGTTCCGTGGCTTCATGCGGACCGGAGGAGGAGGTCACCGGCGAAGAAGGAACCGCGGCCTCCTTATGAAGGTGCGGAGCGGGAGGAGCTGCGAAATGCTCCTGGACCAGGTGGGTCAGGGCCTGGACTTGCTGGACTAGCATGGTGAACTGGTCCTGGGTCACCGGGATGGCTGGCGGTGACGGGGTTTCAATTGGTGGAGGCTGTGGTGCTACACTACTCATCAGATCAAGTCTCTAGGAGGCGACCTGGTCTTGGGCTTCAGAGGTTGCTCTTCTCCGATTGGCCATTAGAGAGGTTCTACTCCAGATCGAGATCCTTATATCCTTTCTTCAAGTTTTAACGGGACTTGAGGCCCTTCCTCTAGCGCCAATCTGTTGCCCCCGGGATCTGTCCTTCGACTCGGATGCAGTCGATCTCCTGGGGCAGACCTGCACAGAAGTCCTCACGCGAGAGGCATTGGTGATGGCCCTCCGCGGAAGACCCTCCGACGCTCAAGTCAGTGGGGGAATCGACGATCAACAGAAAATGGGGAGGTGGATCTCTCCGGGGAGTCTCTCCAGAGGCGGCCGATCGGGAGCTCTAGGGGGGAGCGCCGATGAGCAGCTGGGGAGAGTGAGAGAGTGAGAGTGAGAGTGAGCGCATACCTGAGAGAATCTGTGAGTGTCGTATTTATAGGCTGTCACCTGGCTCCTAAGCGCCTTCTGGAAGGTTCGCAGGTTGTTGGGATACGGAGATGAATCGAATCGGGCCGTTGTGGGGCCGATAGGATCCGTATCTTGTTCGTTAGGGGATCGATGGCTAGGAGAGCTCCTTGATAGCTTGAGATCTGGTAGGTGCGTGGGCCCCAGGTAGCCGTGTTAGGTTCTAGACCACTCCTCAACATGATTTCTTGCCTGGGATGCTGTTACGATAGGCCTAGGCTCTCCGCGTCAGGTTCCGCGGAGGTGAGTATTGGATCGTGGATCGCTCAGTGAAGCCGAGCTATAGGTGGCTCGGAAAAAGCGAGCCATGGGAGGTTTGGGGAAACCGAGCTATGGAAGTCCGAAGAAAGCCGAGCTAGGAAGCTCGGGGAGCCGAGCTACAGGAAGCTCGGGGGAGCCGAGCTACGGAAGCCCGGGAAAGCCGAGCTACGAAAGCTCGGGGAGCCGAGCTATGGAAGCTCGGGAAGCCGAATCATGGGAGATTCGGGGAGGACGAGCTACAGGAAGCTCGGGGGAACCGAACTACGGAAGCCCAGGGGAGCCGAGCTATAGAAAGCTCGGGGGAGCCGAGCTACGAAAGCCCGGGGGAGCCAAGCTATAGGAAGCTCGGGGACGACGAGCTACAGGAAGCTCGAAGGAGCCGAGCTACGGAAGCCCGGGGGAGCCGAGCTATGGAAGCTCGGGGACGATGAGCTACAGGAAGCTCGGGGAGCCGAGCTACGGAAGCCCGAGGAAGTCGAGCTATGAAAGCTCGGGGACAGCACAGCGGGCGAGGGATGGGGTTGGTCTTAGCCTCCTTACATGACTATCAATGCAATGACGATTTTACCCCCAACATATATATATATATATATATATATGTATGTATATATATATGTATGTATGTATGTACATACATACATACGTATGTATGTATGTACATACATACATACATATATATATATGTATATGTATATATATATATATAATATATGTATATATATATATATATGTATAGATATATATATATATATAGATGTATATATATATGTATATGTATATATATATATATATATATATATATATATATATATATAGTATATATATATATATATATATATATATATATATATGTATCTGTATATGTATATGTATGTATGTATACATGGACATATACATATA